>CM025673.2:367981-393731 GCA_014621495.2 Entosphenus tridentatus | reverse complement strand
CGTGTGTACTCTCTAGCTCAGCCCCTACCGTGTGTACTCTCTAGCTCAGCCCCTACCGTGTGTACTCTCTAGCTCAGTCCCTACCGTGTGTACTGTCTAGCTCAGTCCCTACCGTGTGTACTCTCTAGCTCAGTCCCTACCGTGTGTACTCTCTAGCGCACGGACTGCACTCGACCGGACACCCGACTGAAGCTAAAGCACAGCAGGCCGAGATCATCGCTCCGTCAGCTGCTCCACGGTGGCCGCGATGGAGCACGAACTGTGAGCCCCGTGTGGTGGTGGTGGGTGGGGTAGTGTGTGTTGGGATGTGGTGGTGGTGGCATGTGTTGGGATGTGGTGGTGTCATGCTGTGTTTGGGAGTGATGCTGTGTTTGCATTGTCATGTAGTGTGTGAGTGTGTAGTAGTGTGCGAAACGTGAACCTCCCTAATGGAACATCTTCGCCGGTTAGAAACATTTAGGCTGGCCTGCCTACGATCAATCCTGGGTTTAACCAGGCTGGATTGTGTGAGGAGCTCACAAATCCTCGAAAGATCTGGACAAAGTCCCATTGGTGAGCTCCTCCGGCAGGCAAGGCTGCGTTGGCTGGGCCATGTAGCCCGCATGCCCAGCCACCGCATGCCCAGCCACCGCATGCCCAGCCACCGCATGCCCAGCCACCGCATGCCCAGCCACCGCATGCCCAGCCACCGCATGCCCAGCCACCGCATGCCCAGCCACCGCATGCCCAAACAGCTTTTGTTCGGCCGGATCGAGGGGGCTAAACGGGCGCGGCACGGGCTAGGGAAGAGATGGAGTGATGTGGTACAGGAGGACGTGGAGCTGAGTGGACTTGCCGATAAGTGGTACCAGCGGTGTCAATATCGGCCTCTATGGAGGAGGATCGTGAAGGACGCTACTGGGCAGTTAGAGGCAGTCGCCCTCCAACAACAACGGAGGGCGGAGGAGCGACGCTCACAACAACGAGCGGAGCGCCGGGTGGCTAAAGCACAGCAAGTTGGCACAGTAGGGGGCATAGGTGGTGCTTCAGCCAGTCATCTTAGTCAGTCGACCTGTGGCACCTGGGTCTGCCCCGTGACCTTCCAGCGGGCGTTCAAGGTGCACATGGCCTGGCACAAGCGTCGTGGTAACGTCACTGCCACTTAGTGGCGAATGGCGGTTGTTGTTGTTGATGGTGTGTGTTGTGGGGTCCTGTGTATCGTGCTGGGTTGGAGCAGTCGTGCGTGCGTGCCTGTGAGTCACATCGTGTCACGGTGGTAAAGGGAACTGGGTGTGCGGTCCCTTGAAGCAGCGCTGTCCACTCAGCGTGGTGTCGCAGTGCTGCCCTCGCCACACCGAGTCGTCGCGGGAGTCGTGTTTGTCTTGGGTGAACACGTGGCTCCACCTGTACCGCACCCCGCACAGGAATCTCGTTCTGTTGTCCCGAGTGTTTGAGTGGGGTGAGTGGGTAGAGCGAGTGGGGTGGGGAGCGGAAGTGTAGCGGCAGCGTGCTGAGCGACCAACCTGGCGACTCGAGTTCGATTCCCGCTCGCGGCCAACTCCAGGTCCTGGGCCTCCCCTAGGTTGATCCAGCCTCAAATGAGTTCAGTACCTGGCGCGGTGTTTAAACATTGCCACTCAGTAGACAGGCCGCCGGGCGTGGTTCTGACCACCAAACCACCCATCGGCCATGTCGGTCTTCATAGGCGCTTGCTAACAGCTCTAGCCTGAAGGGGGGATCTTTGTATTTTTCAAGAAGACGTGTGTGTGTGTCTGTTTTGGGGGGGGGTGTCACTGGGCTGTCACTGGTTGTAATGAAGATTGTATCCATCCTGAGTGAAGCTGCAGACGCACCAAAACCAGACGTGCGTCGCAGCCTCCTGGCAGCCAAGAACAACACCACGACGCAATCGCTCGCATCACATTCCCGTCTAATAACGGGGCCATCGCAGTCTCACCTGGGGGAATAACTCGGTCATTGAACAGATCAGAATACCTGGTCAGTGACACAGTAGCTTTTCTATTTACCGAAATTGCACTTTTACCCACTCACTCACCTACCCACAGTTACACCCAATCACTCCCACTTCCTCCCTCAACACTCAATCACTCGCCCACCCACCCTCTCATCTGCTCACCCACCCACTCGCTCACCCACCCCACTCACTCACTCGCTCACCCACCCACTCACTCGTTCACTCACCCACCCACTCGCCCACCCAATTCTGGCCTGCCAACGTGGCTCATTAATATTTGTTTAGTTTCAGTCTCGCACGGATTATTTTCCTTAAGCTCACAGCCCCAATTACGAAATGCAAACTTTAAGCGGCAGCAGCGGCGGCAGAGGAGGAGGAGGAGGAGCTGCCCTCGTGAGCCGGGGGGAGCGGTGGTGGCTGGCAATTTAAAGTCGCTGGAAGCGGCCGTGCGCTGCGCCCGAGGCCACGAGTCCGTCTCGTTCGCTTCACCGGCAGCTCGGTCTGCACGCTCCACGTTCGGATTTCTCGGCTTACCTCAGAATGGGCAGCACGTCCCAGACTCGGCACGACACCCGTCCATCGCCGAGCCTCCACCGTGTGCCTCTTGGAGAGAGCGGGCGGCCGTGTCGAGGAGCCTCGCGAACTGAACGCGCTGATGTCGGTAAAAACCCGGCACTGTCCCCGCATGGCTCCCACGCAGGGCCACGCCTCGACACCCCAGGCTCGAGCGTGGCAAAACACCGGAGGGTGCGGTGTGCGCATTCCTGAGCGAGTGCGCGAGTATGAGTGAGTGAACGAGTGTGTGAGGGATTGAACGAGTGTGTGAGGGATTGAACGAATATGAGTGAGTGCTTGAATGAGTGTGAGTGAGCAAGTGTGAGCACGTGTGAGCGATTGAGCAAATGTGAGGATTTGAGTAAGCAAGTGTGAGAGTGTGAGCGAGTGTGAGTGAGTGAGCGAGTGTGAGTGAGAGAATCACGCTCTGTATACGCACGCAGTGAAGGCTGCTATTGGGAGCAGCTGTGAAGGTGTTGGGATGACCTGCGACTGCACGGGCGCGTAGCTCCCCGAGTACCCGTAGCGAGCGGCAGCATGGGGACGACGCCGCGACGGCTACTGCCGCCGCTGCTGCTGCGGCTGCTGCTGCTGCTGCGGCGCGGGCAGCGCCAGACGCGTGGACGAGTGGTCGCTCGTGGCCTCTATGCAGCGGCCTCCTCTGTCGGCGGCTCGCTTGCGATGACCGACTGGAGTCTCTGTGCGGCATATCGCGACTCGGCACCTGGCCTGCAAGTGGCCGTTTGTCCGGCAGTAGGAGGACGATGGTCGCTGTGTGCAGTGGTTGTCCCCTGGTGTGCGCTTGTGTCTGTGCGTGCGCACCATTGTGCGTGTGTCTATGGGGAGTGTTGTCACGTGGTGGTTAGCACACTTCTCCACAAACCCAATGATCCGAGTTTGATTCCCACTCACGGCCAACGGTAACATATGTGAACTGGTCCTGGGCCTCGTCTAGGTCAACTCGGCCTCAAATCAGTACCTGTCTGTAAATATCAGCACCAGCGAGACGCAGTTCATGGGCCAGGGCGTGGTGCTGACCACCCACCCACTCGTGTGCCTTGTCGGCAGTAGTAGGTGCTCGCTAACAGCACTTGCCCCAACGGTTCGTTCAGGGTACACGGGGGCTCCCCTTTGTCTCTGTTGCTGCCTGCAGGTCGGTGCAGATGCGCCTCTACACCATGTCCAAGCGCCACTTTGTGCTGGTGTTCGCCACCTTCTTCGCCTGCTTCGGGCTCACGCTGCTCATCGGTGTGGCCGGTAGGTAGCGCCCCCCCATACTCCGTCATTGCTCTCCCCTCGCCCCCCCCTCGCCCCCCCCCTCGCTCCCCGTGTGAATGTGACTGGAGGTCGCAGGGGGAGGTCCCGGGGAGCCAGGATACGGCATCGTGGTACAATAAAAACGGACTGCGACAGGAATCCCAGATCTTGCTGTAGAAAGGGAGCATATCATTCGATCCGAATATCGCTTACCAATGAATCGATTGCCAATTAATTGCAATAAATCGATATTTTCCAGATGTCTGCCCGATCAACTTTGAGCTGGGTGCCAGATTGACTGAGCTAAATAGATACAAAAGAACCCTCGATTCATGAGCCACAATGACCATACATGGGCAAACACACCCCCTTCGACCAACACCACGCCCACTTTCTTCTATACAAGTTGGACAAAATCTTTGATCGGTGATTTCGTCGGGTGTCCGATTTCATCGCTATATTACAGCGCCCCTCCCCGGCGTGGCCACCAAATAAAAGTCACCCCCGTGGCCCACAGCACAACGCCAGATGCCCCAGGTGCGATGGAACGGGCGCGGTCGAAGCGTCAGTTGAACCCGGCATTTGAGCTGGCGATGGCGAGGTTTTCGCACCGAGGAAGCGCTTTGACCCTTGACGGCACGCTGCTACGCTTTTAGCAATGATGATGGCAACCTGAAACGTGCCATCAACACAGGAGGAACCACGGACCAGCGGGAAGCCGTGATGTAGGGAACTCGGTGGCAATTGTGGTGGTGGTACAATCACTGGTTTTGTTGTAGGCCCGAGCGTCATCAACGCAACTGTGGAGCAGGCCACGCATCTCTCCATGAAGCCCTCGGACTTGAAGGTGACTCCACTTGGCGTGCGCTGCACCACGCGTGCTTGCGGTGTGACCTTGATGGTGGTTTTATGACGACGGTGGTGGTGTGACAGTGGTAGCAGTGGTGTGACAGTGGTGATGATGTAACGGTGATGGCGGTGGTGTGACGGTGATAGCAGTGGTGTGACGGTGGTAGCGGTGATGTGATAGCGGTGATGTGATGGTAGTAGGCGGTGAGACGGTGGTTATGTGACTGTGACGGTGGCAGTGTGACGGCGGTTTGACATTGCCCTCCCGTGTCCAGGTGGGTCCCTTCCAGCTGACGTCGCCGACCCTTTCCACCTTCAACCAGCAGCTGTGGCTCATGTGCGATATCGAACTGGCGGAGCGCAGCAATGGTACGGCCCACGGCGTCCCGCGGATCCGCGGTAACACAGGCGACAACGGCTGTCCTGCTGTTTGGATTCGGCGCCAAATGCCAATTTACTTGCCCAGGCAGTCCTCGCTGAGGCTCAAAACTCCTGTTCAGGAAAAGGCGCTTTCATTGGCGCTTGGTTCCATTCACTGTTTGGGCGACGCGGCCTAGCCCGCGGCTCGTTCGCCGCTCGTTGGTCGAGGATAGCCGTTTGAAATCCGCCAGGCCGCCCGCCATGGTTAATACTGCAGCAGTATGGCTTCCCCCGTGGGGACCGAGCGCCGTCTGCTTCACGGTGGACGTTAAAAGGGATCCCGCGGCACTATTGGACGCGAAGTAGTAATCCATTGCTGTGCCGCCGGCGTCACGGTCCGCGTTTTGCCGAATACGGAAAATTACACCTTAGATTGGTCAGTGGGAATTACACACGGCTACACATGGAAAAATCGTGCCTGACTGTGAAACTACTGCCAGAACCTAGCAGCGTCGTGCCACGTCCACGCCTTGTGCTATCGGGATGACAGCGCTAATAGCACTTGTGGTCTGCGATTGTGGTCTGCGATTGGGGTCTGTGAGTGTTGAGAGGAGCGAGAGTGTGAGCGGCCCTTGTGGGTCGGTTGCTCACGGCATGGTGCGTGCGTTTCTGCGCCCGTCTTCCGTCCCTCTCGCCTCGTCGCTGTCTCTCCTCGCCCCACCCCAGGCGCCTTTGAGCAGAACTTCAACCTCTCGGTGGCCATCACGGGCCGGGAGCGTGACGCCAGCATGGTCATGGTGAACACCATCTCCTATAACCGCAGCCGCTGCCTGCGCTGCTCCCAGGTAAAGCGGTCCCCCCCCCCACTCGCCAACTGCACCACGCGGAGCTTCGCCAGGCAGACCACGGCGGAGGCCGTGTTACACCGCGCGGCCTAACGTGGCCTGACGCGGCCTGACGCGGCCTCCGGAGGCCGTGCCCGTAACGCCACGCGCGTCTCTACGGAAATGGTGACTGGTCCGGCGCGACCGTCTCTCTGGTCACGCGCGGAGAGCAGGATGAGCCCGGCAGCGCGAGGCTGCTGCTGCCCGGAGAACGAAGATGATTTGTGACCGAGTTGTTTGTGCGCTGGTCTGGGTGCGACGTTCACTGCGCGAGTGCGCATCGCATAAGTTGCACGTCTTGGGTGCGTGCGTCGTTGTCGCGTGTTTGTTTCTGCACGTGCGTGTGTGTGTGTGCGCGTCACTCGACGCCATTGCACGCGGGACGCTTTGTCCCGAGGGATTCTCCAGGTGAAACATTCCAATAAATAAAAAATATATACATCCCATTATCAGCACGTAGGCGAAGAATGAGATCTCCCATAATTCTATTCAGGGGAGCGGATAATAGAGTGTGTGTTGTATCTATGTTATGCGTATTGTATTCGCGTGGCCGCAGCAGAAATGCAACGAGATCATCGTGCTGCACCTGGGCTTCCTGGACTACACCAAGTACCTGGTGCGAGTGCAGTTCCAGGGCCTGGAGCAGATTGTGCACGTCATGCAAGAG
Source organism: Entosphenus tridentatus (assembly GCA_014621495.2). NCBI lineage: Eukaryota > Metazoa > Chordata > Hyperoartia > Petromyzontiformes > Petromyzontidae > Entosphenus > Entosphenus tridentatus. The sequence continues at coordinate 387,205 of CM025673.2, read as the reverse complement.
GTCAACTTCACGGTACGACGGGCCCTGTGGTGGAAACGACGGGCCCCGTGGTCGGTACGACCGACCACAGCCAGTGCCATGAGGTCGTGGGACCTAGCATGTATGTTTGGCCGGATAGAGGGGGCTAAACAGGCATGCCTTGGGCTGGAAAAAAGATGGACTGATGCTGTACGGGAGGATGTGGAGCTGAATGGACTTGCCGAAGCCTTGTACCAGCGGTGTCAAGATCAGCCTCGATGGAGGAGGCTCGTGAAGGATGCTACTGGGCAGTTCGAGGCAATCGCCCTCCAGCAACAATGGAGGGCAGAGGAGCGGAGCGTCGGTTGGCTAAAAGGCAGCAAGTTGGCACAGTGGGGTGCACAGCTCTTGCATCTACCAGCCATCTCAATCAACCCATGGCTCCTGGGTCTGACCAATGACCTCCTGTCAGCTAGCCTTCGACACTTCACTTGGGTTCAAAGCACACCTGGCCTGGCATAAATAAACATGTACATAAAAGTAGGGCGGTGCCACAGCCCAGCGGTTCTGTTGCAGAAGTTTGCGGTTCAAATATCTGGAAAGCTGCCTTGGTTAATGCTGCGGTGTGCGTATTAGCCGCATCCACACTACGCGCCATCTGTTTCACGGTGGACATTAAAGATTTTGTTCCTTTATTCAAAACTATGAGGCTGTCAGTGTTTACTGTGCCGGATCCACGGTGCGAATTTACCGACCTTCCAAAAATAACACCGCAAACGACACAACTGGGATCGTGCGCAGCAGCGGTCGTCGCCCCCAACTGGCAGACCGATGCCCGAGTGAAGGCCGTCGCCGAGTTGCCTTGGGCCCCACGGGGACAGCTGCCACTTGGGGGCGGCCTTCGAACGTTCGTGACGAGATGTTAAGGCGCTTTGAGTTGTCGCGGCGTTTAAGCGAGCGGCGCGATATGAATGCAAAGAAGATGGCGATGATCTTCACAATTTGTTTTCTGGCGACCGACGCTAAGCCCCCGGCTTGTGCAGCGTTCCACACCACTGACTCCGCTCGGGAGCGGTGGGGCTTTCCGCGCGCGCGCGCGTGTGTGCGTGTGAGAGGCGCGCGTCACTGTTTGCGTTGCAGATTAAGGGAATTAATGTGGACGCCTTTACAAATGTGGGCAGCATGGTGGCAGCGCAGTGGTGATGCTCGCGCCGCACAGCGAGAAGCAACCGGGTTCGAATCCCGACTTGGGCACCTTCCTGCGTGTGTGGAGTCTCTCTGTGTGTTCTCTCTCTCCCCCTGTTCTGCGTGTGTTTCCTCTGGGTTCTCCGGTTTGCTCCCATAGCTTAAAAAAACATACAATGTAATCGGTATTGGGGCAAAACATTCCCAATGCTGAAACATGACCTGCAAATTACACCATTGGGATCACACAGCAACAACATTTGGCAGGACCCTCCTGAAAAAGAGTCTTGAGACTCGGTGAGGCTTTTTTAGGTGAACCAGCGCACCAACAATAACAATCGAGCATCGCAGTGGAAAGATGTTAACTTCCTTGCCTGGTATGCATGAGGTCGTGGGTTCGATCCCGACCCTGACGCCTGTATATTTGGAGTTTGCGTGTCTCTCTCTTCCCCATGGTGTTTTGGCTTTTTCTCCGGGTCCTCCGGTTTTTCGCTCCACATTTTGAATCAACGTCGTGCGTTTACAGTATTTGGCTGCTGTACATTTTCACACGATAAGCCACTTCTGAAAAAGAGCTCTATAGCTCAGTGGGCCTTGTTCAAATAATAATACTTTAATAAATATTATTGTCTTACGGCGACATGGCTCACACCGCTTGCGATGGCGCCTACCCTCCTCTACCCACAGTTCAAGGTGTACAACGCGGCCTTCACGCAGGTGGAGATCTGGTTCCGCTTCGTCTTCCTGCTGCTCACCTTCCTCGTTACGGTCAGTGCCCGCCCACGGGACGGTGGTGACATGGTGGTGGTGGAGGGCGTGGGTGGGGGGCGTGGGTGGGGGGCGTGGGTGGGAGGCGTGGGTGGGGGGCGGCCGCCCACGGGGATTATTGTAATCGCTTGGCTCGTGAAACAGCTGGGACTCGACGAGACGGCATTAGCGGTGGTCCGGTCGGGGTAATAACTCTGATTGCGTTTAAATGGCAGTGGTTGCTTAGTGTTGGCGTGTGCTTCTGTGTGAACTGCTGTGTCCATGTGTGCTGCTGCATGTGCTGTGCGTGTTTCTGCTGCTGTGCCTGTGTGTGCTGTTGTGTACTGCTTTGTGTGTGCTGCTGTGCGTGTGTGTTGCTATGCGTGTGTGCTGCTGTGCATGCGTGCTGCTGCGCACGTGCCGAAACATGCGTACCGCCCCGTGTCGCTGCGCAGTGCCTCTTCGCTCACTCCTTGCGCAAGTTCTCCATGCGGGACTGGGCCATCGAGCAGAAGTGGATGGCCATTCTGCTTCCCCTGCTGCTGCTCTACAACGGTGGGGAGCCAGGGCGCTCGCCCCGCACCGCCGCCGCCCCTCCACTCGTTAACCGCTCCCCCCCCAGTTTTTGCGTTAATCGTCTGCGTGCGGCACCCGGCCATAAATCCCTAAAACGCGGAGCGCGGAACGTCGCAGGGAGGCAATTTCTCCGACCCTTGCCGCCGATGCCGGCCTTGGTTTCTTCCGGCCGCGGCTACGCCGGTGCGACGGCAAGTCTCTGGCTCGTGTGAGGGCACCTGGATTGCTCGTTCACACTCACGAGAGCCTCACCGAGTCTCGAGACTGCGTACGCTGCTGTTTTTAAAGAAGCTGCTGTGTGGCATCCCAATCGAGCAATTTTCAGGGAATCTCTCAGCATTGGGATGTTTTGTCCAATACGAATTGCTTATGTATTCATTTAGCCATGGTTAGGAAGCCGGAGAACCCGGAAGAAGCCCATGCGGAACATACAAGCTCTACGCAGAAAAGTCGGGAATCGAACCCGGGCGCTTCTCACTTTGGGTTGCGAGCGTGACTTCTGCACTGCCACCCTGCCGCTCAATGACGGTGTTGGGGATGACGGGTCTGCGGCGTGTGTGGGCGTGCGAGCAGACCCCATCTTCCCGCTGTCGTTCCTCGTCAACTCGTGGGTGCCGGGCCTGCTGGACGCCATCTTCCAGGCCTCCTTCCTCAGCGCCCTGCTGCTGTTTTGGCTCTGCGTCTACCACGGCATCCGCACGCAGGTACCGCACCGACCCGCACCGACTCGCACGCAGGTACCGCACCGACCCACACCGACCCGCACGCAGGTACCGCACCGACCCGCACCGATCCGCGCGCAGGTACCGTACCGACCCGCACTGTGTGTGTCGAGCTGTTGTGTGTGTTCTCAGTCCAATCGCAGGTTCTTCACGTTTTACCTGCCCAAGCTACTCATCGTGGGGCTGCTCTGGGTCGCGGCCGTCACTCTTGGAATCTGGCAGACGTAAGCAGCACCGGCTACAGCACCCCCCCACCGCTTCCTGCCAGTGCCCCGGCCTCTAATAGCGGGCGCTGCTCCCAGCATCGCGCTCATCGCCGAGCTGCGTCGTGGAGGGCGTCGCATGCGATTAGCAGCTCGCAGCACATTTTGGCCAATTGAATGGTCACCCCCGGTGGCATCTGGCCTGCAGACGAGATTTAGTTTTCTGCCAGTGAGGGTCGATGTTGTTTCTGTGTGCCCGTAATCCCAATCGTAGTGCTTTGAGATGTAATGTTTCTAATTTGGCAAAATTGGGACCGTGACGCCGGCACACGTGGCCTCCTTAATGGCAGCTGTGAAACAGAGGGCGGCTAGAATTTTGTGGCTGACGCCGCGTCACTAACTGGTGGCGGCTTGCCGGATGAATCCACGAACCGCTGAAATGAGCGGCGTCGCGCCACCGAACCGGATCCGTGCCGGAACAGCGGCTTCCCGGGAACGTCCGGACGCCAGCACAGCCCGGCAGAGCGACGAAGCCCGGCAGAGCGACGACGCCCGTCGCGGGCGCCGCCGGCCGGCCCGGCAGAGCGACAGGCGGCATAACCGACGTGGTGGAGTCACGTGGCACCCCCCCACCCCTCCCCCACCTCCCGCTGCACGCCACGTGACATCGCCGTGCCTGCTCCTTTCTTCTTGCAGGATGAACGAGCTGCAGGACCCGACATTCCAGTACCGCGTCGACACGGGGAACTTCGAGGTATCGTACCGAATGCGCCGCGTTCCAGTGACACGGTGAAGTACGGTCAACAACCCCCCCCCTGCCCCCCCCAACCCCCCCACCCCCCCACCCCCCGTCCCTCCCGCCCCTCCGCCGCGTGACCATCCTCCGACACAATGCAAGGAAGCCTTCATGCAGCAGCGGTTTGACAAAGGGCTGCGAACTACGCGTTCTTATATATTTACATATTTCCAAATCATATTTCAGAATATAATCCTGAACCGCGCTTCTTTCAACAAACAGCATTCTTCGCAACGGGGGCCATCGGCTCTCTTGTTCTCCTGGTGCAGGGCGATTGTCGTTGTACAGGAGGCCGCCGCAGGATTTCACGGCCGTTAGTCTGCTGTTGTTTTACAGTAGAGGGCCCGTTGCCATTTTGTGGTTCCAATCCAGCAGACTGCCCTGATTGATACTGCCGGCGGGTGTACGGAATGTAAAAACACTCCACGCCGTCCGCTTCAGTTGTTGAGACACTTTAGCGAGCCTCATGTGAACCTAATGATGCCTGGAGACGCTGCTCCTGGAGAGCCATGATTGTGATGGTTCGCGCTGCCGCCTTGCAGGGTATGAAGATCTTCTTCTTTATTGTGGGCGCCATGTACATCCTCTACCTCGTCTTCCTCATCGTGCGTGCCTGCACCGAGCTGCGCAACATGCCCTACTTCGGTGCGTCCCTCGCTCGCTCGCTCCCTCCCTCCCACGCTCTCTCCCTCACACCCTCTCTCCCTCGCTCACTCCCTCGCTCGCTCGCTCCCTCCCTCGCTCGCTCGCTCCCTCGTTCGCTCCCTCCCGCGCTCGCTCACTCAATCCCTCACACCCTCGCTCGCTCCCTCCCTCCCTCGCTCACTCAATTCCTCACACTCTCCCTCCCTTGCTCGCTCGGTCCCTCCCTCACACCCTCCCTCCCTCGCTCCCTCCCTCGCTCCCTTCCCCGCTCTGCTCCCTCCCTCGCTCCGTTCCCTTCCTCTCCCGCTCCCTTATCAGTAGCTAAATATCAGCATTGGGGAGACAAAGGCAGCTGGTCCTGGCCAAATTTTTGCTTCATGCGTGTGTTTGTTTGTAAATATGTGGGTGTGTGTGTACATACGTGCGTGTACATGAGTCAGACGCCTTGTATAACCTCCTGTTCCAGGTGCAAGCTAAAGTGGCCCCTGGGGATCGAGTCATCCTGTTGGGTTACTTTAATGCTCGAGTGGGTAATGACGCAGACACTTGTCATTTGTAAGATGCGCCTACCATTCTTCCACTCCAATGGTGGGCGTCCATCGAAGACCTCATTCAAACCCACGGCAACCTGGTCTCGGCTAGCTGAGGATAGTTGCAAGCAGGAGTTTAAAAATCGCTTGCAGTTGGGGTTGGCATCGTCCCCACATCCTGATGCTGAGGAGAAATGGGTGAGGTTCAGGACTGTGGCTCATGCAGCTGCAATTGCTGCATTGAGTGTGTGGTCCAGACCTCCCCAGATACACTGGCTGAAAGAGGTGTTCCAACGAAGAATGAGGTTAACCGGAGCCTTCCTCGGAGGTTGGGAGAGCCACATGACGCTACAAGCATGAGCGGCATGGGCGTGGGTTGCTGAGCAGATGGAATCTGCCTCCGTAGCCCACGATCACATATCACTTATTCCATAAAAAAGTAACTTTCAGCACCTCATCTATCACCATCCTCAAGGTAAAGAATGGTCATCCGATCTCCAACACTCAGGAACTGGTCTGCAGGTTTACAGAGCATTTCTATGAGGTCTTTTGTGAAGGGAATTCCTGCAGCCTAGAACAATATCATGGACAAGGTGAGGATGATCCTACTGGGGCTGCCCTGCCTCAAATATTGGCAGAAGTATCTACCCCTTTTATGGCTGAGGTGCCATCTGTGGAGGTAGTGTGAGGGGCATTCCGGAGTCCGAGACCAGGAAAAGTGCCGGGTAGAGTTGATCTCTGAAGTGAAATACTGAGGGAGGGGGTGGTGTCTGTGTGCAGACTGCCCTACATGACATCATCACAACTGTCTGGAGCACAGGACAGGTTCCGCAGGATTGGAAGGATGTCATGGTAGTCCCCCTCTTTAAGAAAGGGGACCGCACAGATTGTAATAGCTGCAGGAGGATATCTCTTCTCAGTGTGCCGGGAAAGGTCCTGGCAAGGATTATTCAACATCGCCTTGCCAAGCACACTGAGGAGAGGCTTGCAGAGTCTCAGTGTGGTTTCAAACCAAGGCGGTCTGCACGGATGCCATATTCTCTGTCCGTTTGTTACAGCAGTGGTTTAGAGAATTTCAAAAAGACCTACATCTCTGCTTTATTGACCTGGTCAAGACCTTTCACATTCCCTGCCTCTCTGCTCACAATCATTAAAGGCCTTCATGATGGTAGGCAGGCCCGGTTAAAGCTAAATGGCCCGGAGTCAGAGCCATTCCCTGTACACCTTGCAGTGCGACAGGGATGTCCTCTGGCTCCCATATTTCATATCATCTTTGACCACGTAGTTCAAGAAGCTTTCCATGGCTGTACCGGAGTAATTTGCATTTGGTACAGATAGAATGGGAGGCTGATCGATGCCCAGGTGCAGTTGATGGATGGCTGCCTATTGAACAATTATGTTATGTATGCTGATGATCTGGTGATTGCTGCTCAGAGGAGGAGTTGGAGGTGCTGCTGCTGAAACTGGAGCATGCCACCAAAATTAAGAACCTTCCTGGGTATTTTGTTTGTTGTCCTTCCCCTGCACCTCCGATTAGCACAGTTGGCCACGTACAGTGCGAAAGAAGTTCAACATGCATTCATCCATTGGTAATGGAGCAGTTGTGAAGAGAATGGAGAGTTTTACATACCTGGGCAGTGTGCTTATAACCAGCTCCGGTTTGACAGCAGAGGTTTCACTCCGAATCAGTCGGGCGGCATTATCTTTTCATCGGCTTGATAATGCTGCGTTGAAGCTACATGGTCTGTCGCTCCAACACGAAGCTTCGGGTCTTCGCAACCACAGTCATGCCCTCCCTTTTTTATGTTTACGATACCTAGACCCCTCTAATGGAACATCTGTGCTGGTTAGAATCATTCAGGCTGGCGTGCCTACGATCCATCCTGGGTTTAAGCAGATCTGGACACATTTCCATCAGTGAACTTCTCCGGCAGGTAAGGCTGCGTTGGCTGGGTCATGTAGCCCGCATGCCCAGCCATTGCATTCCCAAGCAGCTTATTTTTGGCCATACAGCGGGGACTAAACGGACATGACACAGGCTGGAAAATATATGGACTGATGCGGTACAGGAGGATGTAGAGCTGAGTGGACTTGCCGAAGACTGGTACCAGCGGTATCAAGATCGGCATCTACGGAGCAGGCTCGTGAAATACGCAACTCGGCAGTTGGAGGCAGTTGCGATGCTCACAACAACGGGCAGAGCATCGGGTGGCTAAAATACAGCAAGTTGGCACAGTACGGGGCACAGTCAACCCATGGCACCTGAGTCTTTCTCGTGACCTCCTGTCAGTGACACTTCACGTGGCCTCAAAAGTGCACCTGGCCTGGCACAGGCGCCATTGTGACGTCACTGTCACATAGTGGTGAATGGCGTCTGTTGTATAAAAGCATATATGGATGAGTGGAGAGCGGGAGTATAGCAGTTAGCAAACTGTGCTACAGACCCAGCAAGACAAGTTGGATTCCCACTCACGGTCAACACCAGTGACGAATATATGAACCGGTCCTGGGCCACCCTTAGGTCAACTCAGCCTTAATTGAATATCTGGTGTGGTGAGTAAACATCACTACTGGTGAGACAAAGGCGGTCAGGCTTGGTGCTGGCTACCACTCCTTTGTGTACTGTGCCGGCTTTTGTAGGTGCTACTCGATAACACCACTTGCCCCAACAATCTGTTCAAGTTATACGGGGGATCTTTGTGTTTGTCCACGTATGTCTGTGGCAGTGTGTTTATGCGTGCGTCGGTACGTGTCTCCCCTAGACCTGCGGCTCAAGTTCCTCACGGTGCTCACGCTGGTGGTGCTCGTGATCAGGTAAAGCCGGGTGGTGCCGGCTCGGCGCTCGGACCCCGCGGCGTGCGTGCGTGCGGTGTGTCAGAATATTTTTTCCTGGAAGAATCGGATAAGCTTATGAAGCTCTTTTGTCACAAATGTCCACCCCTTACCCTCTGTTCCTGTCTCGCAGCATCACCATCTTGTTCCTGAGGTTTGGATCTCAAGTTCTGCAGGACAACTTCATCTCCCAGCTGTCCACCCACTACCAGAACTATATCCTCCGGCCTGACGGGCCTGAAGCTGCCTCTGTGGTGGGGCAGCAGTCAGCAGCTCAGCTGAGCCACCGCTCCGCGCAGCTGCAAAGGGAACTCGGGCACTTTAAAATAACCGGTTATACAACCCAGTTAACGTTTTTTTCGCACAGTGCGGAGGTTGCCGGTTTCGTCTTCCCCGCACGATGGTGCAGGTTTCTTCGACCCCCCACGTTCACCGCTGTTGTACGCGCAGTAGCAGCGGCGGCGGCGGTGAACGTGGGTTCGTCGCAGCGAGTCCATTGACGGGTCGCATTGTGGTGATGTAAAGCGTGGGTACGCCCACTTTTTTCAACACGCCCAGCCGCCGTAGAAGAGTAGACCATATACCCTTTGAGAGGGGAGTCCTTTCCGTCGGCATCGCCGTGAGGTGGCAACGTCAAGGCCGCACTCCGACCTCTTCACTTCACGACTGCGGAGCGTCACGTGGTCGGGGGCCCACGCGGACGCTGAGTGAAGCGCTCGTTCTGTGACGGTCCCCTGGCACCGGGGAGCCTCCTCTGTCCCCTGGTGGGGACGTGAGCCCTCGCCAGTGCCCCCTAGCAGGCCCGCCCCAGCCTTAACGACGACAGCGGCGAGGTGCGTTGGGCAACGCCGCCCTCTATACGTGTTACGGAGCGCTTTGCACGCGATGAGCTACTCGCGAATCCTCACGTCTCAACGCGGGGGGGGCGGCACCCCCAGTGGCAGCTGACCACTGCGCGGCACGCGGTGACTCGGCAGCCCACGAGGGAGCGTTAGTCTGCTGTGCGCAATCCCAACCAACCAACGCGGGGGCCCACCGGCGTTTGTTGCGGTGAAAATCTCACCGTGAGCAGCATCCGCGTGTGAATCGCTGCGGTATGAAAGGTGCAGGGGAAGTTTATCCCGGAAGGGGGCGCCACTTGTGTCGTGTAATTGATGGCTCTCGTAAACCGCGCGACGTCACGGCGCTTTGATTTATGACTCGGCGCTCGGCAAGGTCGAGGCACCGCGTGCGATTGCTCCCTGACTCCCCGCCTCACCGGCCGAGTTCCTCTCCTTCTATGGGCTTCTCAACTTCTACCTCTACACGCTGGCGTTCGTTTACTCGCCCTCCAAGAACGCGGTCTACGGTAAACACTGCACGCTGGTGCCATCGCCGCCGCTACGTCGGTGCCTCGATGCTCGTTTTGAGCCGGAACTCGCTCCCGACTTTGCTTACTTGACTTTTACGGACGTTTGGTCCAACGAGCGAGCGTAAAATGTTGCGGCAGAACAATAATGATAATATTGATAATTTAGCTCGCATGGTTCTCGTGGCACGGTGTTTCACAGACGCAACGTGTGGTGGTTTCACGGCGGGGGAGGGGGGGAGCGGGGGCGGGAGGCGACGTTGCCATTGCATGCGATGTCGATTGCCTCGTTTTGTGGTGTAAATTTTGAAATCGCGAATTTGGACCGCGTGACGCCGGGCACACCGACGGCCGCCCATTCGTCAGGGGTGGTTGGGGGGGAGAATCTTTAACATCCGCTGCGAGTGAAACAGAAAGCACGCATAGTGTAATGGCGGTTCATACATACCGCAGCATTAACCAGGGCGGCCTGCCAGATTCGAACCATGCACGGTGGCCGCGCGCGTGGGGCTGGGGAGTGGGCGGGTGGGCGGGCAGGCGGGCGAGCGAGTCCCTGCCCGGTGCTTACCCGAGGGGGGTGCGACATGTGCATATCTTTGTGCCTCAGAGTCCCAGCTCAAGGACAACCCCACATTCTCCATGCTCAACGACTCGGACGACGACGTCATCTACGGGTGAGAGAGACGCAGCCGCCCGGCGCGCCGAGCCTTCACCCTGAGCAAAGACTCGAAGCCTCTCATGTTGTGACATGACACACACACGCGCGCTCACTGCCAACACCAGTGACGATTATCGGAACCTATCCTGGGCCTCCCCTATGTCAACTCACACACACATATGAATACCTGGTGCGCTCTGTAAAATCATTGTCGCTGGGGAGACAAAGGCGGCCGGGCATGGTGCTGGCCACTCACCCTCTCGTGTGCCGTGCCGGCTTTCATAGGTGTCTCCTAACAGTACTTGCTCCTACAGTCTGTTAAGGCTACACGGGGGATCTTTCCCTTTCGTGACATGTAACTTGTATGTGTGTGCACGGTAGTCCCACGTGCGTCTTTGGTAGTGAAATCATGTTTATTTCATGTGAGTGTCTCCGGTATGTTCAATGGTAACAGCACCTACACACATAACGTGTGTGTCTGTGTATCCGCGTGTGCACAGGTTGTTCACGAACAACACTTTCCCCAACAGTTTGTTAAAAGCTAAACGGGGAAACTTTGTCTTTGCCTTTATCGCACAGCACGGACCACGAGGAGCTGCCTCTGCAGAACGGCAGGTCCATGCGGACCTCCTACCACGACGGCTCCGACTCGGACTAACCACCCCGCCACCCTCCCTCTGCCCCTCCGCCACCACCGCCACCACCGCACGAGGCCCTCTCCTCCTGGCCGTGGGCAGCGGCTCGCCCAACTGCCTGCCCAGCGACTCGGGGGGGATGAGAATCGGCCGAGCGCGGAGCCGGGGCTAGTCCTCGGGCCCGCGAAGTGTGGGGGCGGAAGCAGAGGGAGAGCGGGTTTGGGGGCGCAAGCACGTGCTGGCCCGAGACGATGGTGGTGCCGTGCTCGTGCCTCGGAACTTTTCCCTCTGGGCAATCCCAACGCAAGTTCCCCCGACCCCCCCTCCCCCGCCGGGCCACCGTGCGATCGCAAGGCGGCGCGTCGTCTGACGCGGTCGCCCAAGTTGAGAACCGTAAGCAGCAATAACATAGCCAGGGACGTGACATCAGAACACGGTTTGTTAGAATGAAACCGTTTCATAGCGTACACCTAGACGGCGATCGCGGCCCATTCATTTTTTTCCTTTTTTCATTGTTAACTTAACTTTCGTACAACACGTTTGTGGGTTAGAGAATACACCGTGTGTGTGTGCATACACCGTGTGTGTGTGCATACACCGTGTGTGTGTGTGAATACACTGTATCGTGTGTGTGTGTCCCGTTTATGTACCGTGTGTGTACCGTGTGTGTGTGTACCGTGTGTGTGTGTACCGTGTGTCGAGTGTGTATCGTGTGTGTACCACGTGTGTGTGTGTATCGTGTGTGTATGTACCGTGTGTGTGCGACTTACTGGGTTCCTCTTCAGCTCACCGGTGCGTGTAATGATAATAGGCGCACCGTTAAACGGTCGTACGCTACTTGACAATTTAATTTTGCGTCGGGTGGTGGAGGGTTCTTGACAAACACAAATTTGGCCAGATCATGATATGGCCAAACGCAAAAGTAAATTTGCTTCAGAATGAACCATGCGGCGACCATTGCTGTGGGGCATGGGGTGATCAGCTTGTATCTCACGCTTGCACGTTGCTGTAGCTGTCCACTTCATTTTAGGTTGGCACGTTTGGTGTGGGGCGCCGTCGTTCTCATTGCACGGGGCGGCCGTCAAGCGGACGAGGCACCAGCGTGGCGTTTCGCCAAAGCAACCGCCCATGGTTTTGCGGTCGGAGTTGAAGATTTGATGATCTTGTTACTCCGGAATCCCGAGCCAAGTGATTCGCGGAGCAATTGGTCAGTCAAATTTGAACCGTGATGCGCGGCCACACACAACGACGGCCGCCACGTCCGGAGAATTCTTCGACGTCCACCGAGAGTGACCATGAACGGCGCATAGTATTTCACGTTTGGCGCCGCCCCGCGGTGTTAACCAGCAGTGGCCTGGCAGACGTGTCTCATTACCGCTGTAGTAATCACAGTAGCAATGCACGGATTTCTGCTGTGTGTGTCATCTGTGTACGTTTGTCGGTGGTTTTGTTGCATGCGTCGCTCTCTCCGTCCCCCTCCGCAATACCACAGATATGCTCGTCGCGTGCAATTCAGCCTGGAGGCGATGGTGGTAGGTGGGGGGCGAAACATTGGTAGCACGATGTCGTGGTGGTGGTGTTGTATATATGTATGTTGAACTTCTTTCACACCGTACTTGGCCAACTCTACTAATTGGAGGTGTGTGGCGGCGGTGATGGTGGCATCTCGTGCTCAGAGATGGTTGGCAACGCGAGCACCCCCCCCCCCCCGCATGCACGGCACCCCCTTGTTCATCCCCGCGAAATGAGACGGCACCGGGGCTGAGAGAACTGGGCACTTTGCTTTGAGGCTAGAGTGTAATTATATCTCTTGTAAATAATCTGTACATACAATTACAATGTATAGCCTAACCCCTCTCTTGTCTTAGCCATAATTCCAAGTTACTGTCTAAACAGATGCTACTTCCCAGACCACAGATGCAGTGTGGCAGGAATTTATTTGGAATGATATCTGATAACGGAGTGGTGTTCAACTTTACTCATGCAGCAATGGTCTGCGCTGTTTCATATACCTTGGCCAACGAAGAAATAGGCCTGGCATGGTGAGTGGGGGAAAGGTGGGAATCCTCGTGTGGGTGGCTGGGTGGTGAGGCTGGCGCCAGGCTGGGTTATGGGGCTGGCGCCAGGCTGGGTGGTGAGGCTGAGTGATGGGGCTGGAGCCAGGCTGGGTGATGGGGCTGGAGCCAGGGTGGGTGGTGAGGCTGGAGCTAGGCTGGGTGATGAGGCTGTAGCCAGGCTGGGTGATGGGGTGGGAGCCAGGCTGGGTGATGAGGCTTGAGCCAGGCTGGGTGATGGGGCTGGAGCCAGGCTGGGTGGTGGGGCTGGAGCCAGGCTGGGTGGTGGAGCTGGAGCCAGGCTGGGTGATGGGGCTGGAGCCAGGCTGGGTGGTGGGGCTGGAGCCAGGCTGGGTGGTGAGGCTGAGTGATGAGGCTGGAGCCAGGCTGGGCGAGGGATGATGGAGCCAGGGTGGAGCCATGCAGCCTGGGGACACGTGTAGTTAAATATAATTACATAGAATTTTCTCCAAACTCGACCAGAATCTTCCTCGACTCGCCGTGTCCGTGTCATGTATTGCCGTGTTTAGCAGAGTGGTACAATTACAATGCGTGGAGAGGGGGCGGTTTTGATTTAATAGCGACGGTGATGTGCGTGGTTATGAGTTAATGTATTTTAATCGCTAAAGGTGGCCAGAAAATCGGCGGCTTGACGTTTCCCGGTCCCCTTTCACGTTCCGACGGTGGCCCTGCTGGGTGGCTCGGTTGGCGACGCTCGCACCTCGCAGCGACAAGCCCTGGGGTTGGGTTCCCCACTCGGGCGCGGTTCTTCTTTGTGGAGTGAGTACGTTCTGTGTGTGTGTCTACGATCTGTGTCTGTGTGTACGTTCTGTGTGTGTGCACCTTCTGTGTGTCTGTGTACGTTCTGTGTGTGTTCCATCTGTGTGTGTGTGTGTCTACGATCTGTGTGTGTGTGTGTGTACGATCTGTGTGGTGTGTGTGCGCGTTGTGTGGTGTGTGCGCGTTGTGTGTGGTGTGTGTACGTTGTGTGTATGTACATTCTGTGCGTGTACGTTCTGCTTGTGTGTGCATGTTCTGCGTGTGTGTGTCCCCTTTGTGTGTACGTTCCGTGTGTGTGTGTGTCCCCTTTGTGTGTGTGTGTGTACGTTCCGTGTGTGTGTGTACTTTCTCCCCCGTGGGTTTTCTTCGGTCTTTCTGGTTTCATCCCATGGTTAAACAAACAAACAGACCGTGCAATGTAACCGGTATTGGCCAAAACAACCCTATTGCTCAAAAATCACTGGCAGATTACTCAATTGGGATCACACACAGCATTCCTACTGCAAACACAGCTCACTCTCAAACATATCTCTGCTCTTCTCATTTCCAAGACACCGCGAAGGCACCGAGGGGTACAACAAAACCACGTTTGGCTAAACACGCACGGACGAGTCAGCGCCGGAGTATCACCTCCATTCTCATGGCATCCGTATGGCTTAAACGTGTCAACACGTGGGCGGCGGGCACTTTGATTTCCCCTTCGTGATTGTGAGCGCGGCTTTTTGGGCCGCGTGGTTGGCCGCTCGCCCGCGTGTCGGTGTCCGCGGCGTGGTCGTGGGGAGGGTTCGGTGTCTTCGATGCGCTCCGTCTCGGCGCCGGGGGGTGAGGGCGACGTCTTGGCACCGTCCCCGGCGTGGTCGTGTTTACGCTGCTCGCGTGCTGGGTGGGCCGTGCCATTGGGTGACGCGCCTTTCGTGTTCCGTAGGGGTGCACTTCCGTCGTCTTTGTGTTAGCGTCGTGGTGTTTGTGATAAAGGGATTCGGTTTCTCTACTGACCGCACTGCGTGTTCACTTTTTTTTATTCGTTGTCAAATATTCCACTTCCGACTCGAGTTTGACGTGCGCCGGAGTGGCCGTGGGGACCGCGGAGACGACAGGAACCACAGGGGCCGTGGGGACCACCGGGCCTATAGGGCCCACGGGGACCACCGGGCCTATAGGGCCCACGGGGACCACCGGGCCTATAGGGCCCACGGGGACCGTGGGGTCCGCGGGGTCCACGAGGACCGCTTCACACCGACTACTTGGGGCGGCCGGGGAGGTGACGAAGGCAGCGGTGGAACCCAGCGCGCCTCGCAGCAAGAGGCGCCTGGGTTCGATTCCTGACTCGGGCTTCTTTCCGAGTGGAGTGCGTGGCGGTGTGGGTGTGGAGTGTGTTTGCTCTCCCCTGCTCTGCAGATTGTGCGAGTGCGCGTTAGCCCCTTTTGAGGGAGCGGGGAGTGTAGCGGTTCGCGCTGTGCTACGAACCCGCTCACGGCCAACACCGATGAGTAGGTGGTGTGGTGTGTAAGACAAATGCGGCTTGGCGTGGTGCTGGTCACCCACCCTCTCGTGTGCTATGCCGGCCTTCATAGGTGCACGCTGACGGCACTTGCCCCAACAGTCTGTTCAGGCTACGGGGGGTTATTTGTCTTTGTAATCCCATTTGAGTAATTTTCAGGTCATTTGTCACCCTTTGGATGTTTGACCAATCCCAGTGACATTGTATAGTTTCGCTATGAGAGGACACCAGAGCACTTGGAGGAAACTGGTGCCGAACAGGGGAAGAGAACGTAGCGACCTCTCAGTCGGGAATCGAACCGAGGCCCCGGGTGTTGCCAGGCACCCGGATTACGATTTGCGCTGCCCACTACCCTGTCGCTCGGCGTGAGCCGAGACGCGGGGTCGTGTTCATCCCCGCAGACGGGGAGGGGGAAGTTGGAATGCTATCGGGGGTTGAATATCCACGTCGAGCGTTGAATCTTCCCGGGTTTCTGGCGATGTCTCGCGGCCCCCCAGGAGGAATTGCCACATCGTGGACCGGGAGCCGTCATTGTAGAGCACAAATTGCGAGATAGATTCTCGCCTTGGTGGGGTTCCTCGGCCCCGCGGGAATTCCACGGGGTCCGAGACCTGGGACGTTCAGTGGCTGCGCGCGGTGTTTACAAAACAATCCCACGGGAGGTGGGGGGGAGGGGCTCGCACTGCGCTGAATCTTCACACAGGCGGCCCGGGCGCCTCCTGGCGCTCACACGGCTGGGTCCGCACCGCTGCGAGATCCACCGGCTCCGGGTTTCAGCCGCACCAACCGCACCAGAATTGTCCACCAGGCCGAGGCGCACGTCTCCATGAATGTCATACTCGAGACAAAGTCCACAGTGCAATTGTGGCCGTGCAAACCAAAACTATGGACTGTAAGCTTAATAGAGAGACAGATATACATAGAGACAGAGAGATGCATTAAAGACGAGCCACTGGTGCCATTGTGGCCACACAACCCACACTACGGACCGCACAGTCAACCCACTGATCTGTGCTCATTCAACGGAGGACGAGGAACGGGGACACGACACGAGCTCTGGGCCGAATCCCTCTCGTCGTGGCCAGCAGCAGCAGCAGGGCCTCGACGTTGGCATCGAACTCCTGAATGACATCGCTGCTGGTATCGTCCAGGCGCAACAGAATGGCATCGCCTGCTCGTCATGAAACTGGATCCGCACGTGTGATTCGCGGATGTGGTCGGAAGCGTGCGGTGGCCGCGCGCTGGTGGGATGCGCTGGTGGGATGCGCTGGTTGGGTGGGTGGCGAGCGGCCTCCGGGCGAGGCTGAGGGTTGGCGGCACTCGGGGAATGCGTCGTGCCGCTGATGCACGCTGCAGGAGAACAATGGGAGTGGAGGTGGGGGTCAGACAGGGTCATCGGCGCCACCCACGCATAGACCCCCGCCTCGCCCCCTCGGCAGACGGGGCACTGCGGACGGGGACTTCAAGGTAGCTCAGTGCTCTGTACGTGGAGAGAAAGCGTTGAGACCCGAGCGCTTAAAGTGGATGGGTGATATTAGGCGAGAGCCCGCATAATTCCGTCTGCCGAGTGAGGAGCGGATGACTCATTTGACATTCTGGGTAGAGTGCGCGGGAGTGGGGACGGAGCGGTAATCGCGCGGTAATTGACAACGCACCGCGCCGCCCCGCCCGTCACTCTGCGCTGCTGTTTGTGAGTCGCAAAAACCGAACGTGGCGCTGGTGGCTCCCGCGGGAGGGCGGATTCCTGACTTGCGTTGTTACCACGCAAGCCTCGCCGAGTCTCAAGACTCTTTGTTTTTGCAGGAGGGTCCTGCCAGGTTTTTCTTTTTCGCAGCAGGAGGGGGGCTGTGTTGTACGATCCCAGTCGAGTAACTTGCCTTGTGAGTTCTCTAAATGTTTGGGGACGTGACGCCGGCACTCGCTGCCTTGCTCGTTTGCCACGACGTCACGGGATCTTCCACGTCCCCACTGTGTGCGAGTGGAGGGGGCGGCACGCAGTGTTCACCAGGGCGGCCGGCTGGATCCGAGCCGTCCCTGCTGCAGGAATGGACCGCACGTGGAGTGGGGCGCAGGTAACTTGCCTGTTACCTCGGACCCTGCTGGCAGCAACGAGGGTAGTTGGATCACACACGGACTGACGGACGTGAGACTCCCAACCCGTGGGTTGTCGAGGTCACCATGTCGGGGACTCTGCGTCCAGGCCTCTGGTCAACGGCCCTGGAACAACAACAACAACGAGCTCAATGCCGCGTCACGAAACGATTCGCCACCTCCACGTATCCAAAATGTCTCCGAGCCGCCTACCCCCCCCCCGCCCCTCCGTGATTGGATAACTAAAAATTATTTTCAAAAATTATCGGCTCCACGTTGCAGTGCTCGGTGTGAAACGCGTTGAGCGGAGCAGGGTCGAGATAGCGGCCAACATGGGGGGGGGGGGGGGGAGCAGCTTGACCACGGCAGTCGATGTTGGGGAGCAATAAGCAGGCGACTGGCCGAGCGGGTGACTGGAGCCAGCCGGTTGGCTCGTGGACAGCGTCGCGTTAACTGCAGGAGGAGAGTCGCGTGGGCTCACCCGGCTAACACGAGGGGTGCCGCAGTCACGGGATCTCGTCTCCCGCCTGTTTAACCCGGCGACGCCTCAAGCCGCGTCTCAAGACTCGCAGGAGGCTCCTCGGCGAGGATTGCCTGGGGCAAAGCCACACGGGGCAGCAGCAGCAGCCTCGCTCCTCGTCGTCTTCCCAGCGTCGCCAGCACAGTCCCAGTCTGCGTACCCCGACTCCCTCCCTGCTGCCTCGGTGTCCCCTGCCACGCGGAGCCACAGGAGGTGGTGAGCCATGTGGGATTGCCAGGTCTCATTGCCAGGTGAGGGAAAAAAGTAGTTGATCCCCTGCTGATTTTGTACGTTTGCCCACTGACAAAGAAATTATCAGTCTATATTTTTAATGGTAGGTTTATTTGAACAGTGAGAGACAGAATAACAACAACAAAATCCATAAAAACGCATGTCAAAAATGTTATAAATTGATTTGCATTTTAATGAGGGAAATAAGTATTTGACCCCTCTGCAAAACATGACTTAGTACTTAGTGGCAAAACCCTTGTTGGCAATCACAGAGGTCAGACGTTTCTTGTAGTTGGCCACCAGGTTTGCACACATCTCAGGAGGGATTTTGTCCCACGCCTCTTTGCAGATCTTCTCCAAGTAATTAAGGGTTCGAGGCTGACGTTTGGCAACTCGAACCTTCAGCTCCCTCCACAGATTTTCTATGGGATTAAAGTCTGGAGACTGGCTAGGCCACTCCAGGACCTTAATGTGCTTCTTCTTGAGACACTCCTTTGTTGCCTTGGCCGTGTGTTTTGGGTCATTGTCATGCTAGAATACCCATCCATGACCCATTTTCAATGCCCTGGCTGAGGGAAGGAGGTTCTCACCCAAGATTTAACGGTACATGGCCCCGTCCATCGTCCCTTTGATGCAGTGAAGTTGTCCTGTCCCCTTAACAGAAAAACACCCCCAAAGCATAATGTTTCCACCTCCATGTTTGACGGTGGGGATGGTGTTCTTAGGTCATAGGCAGCATTCCTCCTCCAAACACGGCGAGTTGAGTTGATGCCAAAGAGCTCCATTTTGGTCTCATCTGACCACAACACTTTCACCCAGTTATCCTCTGA
Source organism: Entosphenus tridentatus (assembly GCA_014621495.2). Classification (NCBI taxonomy): domain Eukaryota; kingdom Metazoa; phylum Chordata; class Hyperoartia; order Petromyzontiformes; family Petromyzontidae; genus Entosphenus; species Entosphenus tridentatus. The sequence goes on along the minus strand of CM025673.2, from coordinate 368,363 downwards.
ATCATTCAGATGTGCATTGGCAAACTTCAGACGGGCATGTATATGTGCTTTCTTGAGCAGAGGGACCTTGCGGGTGCTGCAAGATTTCAGTCCTTCACGGCGTCGTGTGTTACCAACTGTTTTCTTGATGACTATGGTCCCAGCTGCCTTGAGATCATTGACAAGATCCTCCCGTGTAGTTCTGGGCTGATTCCTCACCGTTCTCATGATCATTGCAACTCCACGAGGAGAGATCTTGCATGGAGCCCCAGGCCGAGGGAGATTGACAGTTCTTTTGTGTTTCTTCCATTTGCGAATAATCGCACCAACTATTGTCACCTTGATAATTGTTTTTTTGGCAACAAAACTGACACCTTTTTTTACGAGGAGTCATGTTTGCATA
>CM025673.2:289132-326273 GCA_014621495.2 Entosphenus tridentatus | reverse complement strand
GTGGAGTTATGGGGGATCACAGAGCCCCCATGGCCCCCCAGGCTCAATGGATGCGGACGTGGATGTAGACACCCGTGTTTGGGTGCGGACACCCTTGTGTTTTCTGTCCGTCCTTCTCCCCGTAATAACCCCTACATCACCCCCCTTGTACAGCCCGCAGCCGTCCCGGCTGCAACAACCCCTCAAAAAGCAACAATAAAGTCTTAACACAGTCAACATGTGTGTGCCCCGTAACAATAACAAGAATACAAACAACCGACAGTCCCCTATAAATACCCCAGCCCCAAAACGCAACATATGTACAGAGTGTGGTTCCCCACCCAATAAAATAAATAAATAAGGTGAGCGAGCCCCCCGGCAGCGGAACACGCACGGGAAGCCACTCACAACAACCGGCGTGTCTTGGCGCGTGTCCGTGCAGCGGGCCCGTCACAAAGGCCCGACCCGGTAGGGCCGGCGGCGGGTGTCGAAAGTTCAGGTGCACGGGCCTCCGGCTTCTTGGACGAGCCAGCGCCGACCCCCTCGGGGGAGGCTGGCGGCTGAGAGGGCGTCAGTCCTTGGGCCCCTGAAGACGGAACAGTTAGCAGTGGATCAGAGACCGGCGGCGACCCCGCCCTCGAGGAGTCAGTGGACCCCCCACATGTTCGGCCATAGTTATGAGAGGAAGCATGTGGCGCAAAGAATGGCTTCAACCGTGAAGGGTGTACGAACCACCGACGCTTCCCCCATTTAATGCGAACACATTGGGGCCGCACAACCTGCACAATTTCCACGGGGCCCCTCCATGGTCGCAACAACTTAGACGAGGTAGCCAATGGCACCTGGGGGCAGTGTATCCATGCTCTGTCGCCCGGGTGCCATTGGTGCGTGTGTGACCAGCGCAATCGCAACCTTTCATTCGCCTTCTGGCGAGAGTCAGAGTTTTGCATAGCCGCCTCCCGTGCCTCCCCCAACTTGAGGATATTAAATTTAACATGGTCCGCCAACTTGGACTTAGCGTGTAGTGTGGCAATTCTCAGCTGGGTCGCGACAGGCGGGTCAACTTCGCGGCCATACATTTAAAAAACTGGCAAGAATCCGGTGGCCGCGTGAGGAGCCATCCTGTAAGCTGCTATAACACCCGGGATCTGAAGGTCCCAATCGGTTTGGGACTCAGATACCTGGTGGGACAGCATGGACGTAAGAGTCCTATGCAGGCATTCTACCATCCCATCCGTTTGTGGGTGGTAAGGGGAAGTACGAATTTTCTTCGTACCAAGAAGCTCACACACCTCGTGTAAAAGGGAACTAGTGAAATTCTTTCCCTGATCGGTCAACAACCATTCCGGAGCGCCCTTGTCGAGGACATAGCCCTGGACAAAGCCTCCGCCAAGCCATAGGCCATCGCGTGAAATATTCTACGCCAACCAGTAGGTACTTATTACCCCTAGGCGTGGGAGGAAACGGCCCCAAAATATCGAGAGCGACAAGCTCATTAACCCGGGTGACCGAAATAGACTGAAGCGGTGGGCTGGCTCCCCTTGCCGGCGGCTTCCGTTGAGCACATTGGGTACAAGACTGCAACAGATTGTCCACATCCCTTGCCATGCCCGGCCAAAAGAAATTAAGCTGGAGCATGGCAAGGGTTTTGTGGGTGCCCAGGTGCAGGAGCCGCTCATGAGCAGCCCATACAGCCCTACCCCTCAACGTGGAAGGCACCACCAGCCTGTGGCGGCAGATCGTCCCATCCCAATGCATGAGGAGGCCCTGGCACAGCCCCCATGAGTCAATGCCCGACCTTCCCTGACCGGATCCTCCCGCGCGACGCCGTAGTGCCAGGAGGGAAGTATCCTCCATTTGGAGGCGCCCCCACTCCGCACTCGACAAGCCCAGCAGGGAATCCTTTCCCCCCATCTCAATAGGGCCAACGTCCGAAGGAGCCTCAACGGCGGCCGCAAGGACCCGATCCTGGCCGTCACTCGCAGATTTGCAACGTCCCGAGCCCAAGAAACAAGAGCAATCCGAAGTGGCAGGTAGGCGCGACAGGGCATCGGCATTAGTGTGGCGAATCCTCTTTCGATATGTCGTTTCGAAATCAAAATCCTGAATGATCACCAGCCATCGGGATAATTGCCCCGATGGCTGGTGAACACGCAGGGCAAACTGCAATGCCGCATGATCTGTACGGACGGTGAAATGCCGGCCGTACAGATATGGCTGGTACTGTTGAATAAAGAAAACAATAGCCAACAGTTCACGGCGGGTGACACAGTATCTTTGCTCGGCAGGAGATAATACTCTACTACCGTAAGCCACAACACGCTCCACGCCACCCACAACTTGGGAAAGCACGCCCCCAATCCCCGTGTTGCTCGCGTCCGTGTCAAGCACGAAAGGTAGAGAAAAATCGGGGTAGCTCAACGGCGGGGCCCCCACCAAGGCGTCACGAAGAGAGTTAAAGGCGGCCTCCTCTTCCGGCCCCCAATGAAATTTAACTCCCTTTGCCGTTAAGGCGTGTAACGGTTTAGCGATGGAAGCGAATTCCGCGACAAACCGCCGATAATATGAAGCAAACCCGATGAAGCTCCTAACCTCTTCCACCGAGGTGGGAGTCGGCCAGGAGCTGACACAACGCGTTTTAGCGGGATCGGTTGAGATACCCGAGTGTCCGACGATGTGATCCAAATATCTGACAGATTCGCAGAGCAAATGGCACTTTTGTGGTTTAAATTTCAAATTTGCTGCGCGCATTTTGAGAAAGATGGCCCGAAGCCTATCCAGATGTTCCTCGAATGTCCTACTAAATACGATCACGTCGTCTAGGTAAATCAAACATACCTCCCATTGCAAGCCAGCGAGAACCAATTCCATTAGGCGCTGCAACGTTGCGGGAGCGGAGTGGAGCCCCATAGGCAACCAATTGAATTGGAAGAGGCCGTGCGGCGTTCGAAAAACCGTTTTGGGCTTTGATTCGTCATCCAAAGGAAGTTGCCAAAATCCTGACAGCAAATCCAAGGTGGAGAAGAATCGTGATCCAGCTAGGGCATCCAGAGATTCGTCCATTCGAGGAAGCGGGTAAGCATCGGCCACCGAGATTTATTTCAAATGCCGAAAATCAACACAGAACCTTATGGACCCATCTTGCTTTTTAACCAACACTATGGGTGCACCCCAAGGGCTGGTTGAGGGCGAAATAATGTCAGAAGCCAACATGTCATCTACAGCCGATTTGACATGATCCTTTTCGGCGGGACTCAACCGAAAAGGATTTTGGTGGATAGGAGCGTTGTCACCGGTGTCAATATGGTGGCGTAGCAATTTTGTACATCCGATATCATATTTATGCTTACTAAAGACATCAGAAAATTATCGCAAAAGGGTACGCAATTTAGCACGTTGTGAGTTGGATAGGTCAGGTGTCTCAGCACAAAGCGCCTCCAGCCAACCCTCGTCATGGTCTGACTGCAGTTGCGGCTGAGAAGCGGTGGCCATCTGGCCAATGATCGGCACTTCCGCAGGTACCGGAATCGCGTGTGCGAATACAGTTCCCTGGGAAACCACAGCCGTCCGTGTCCCGACATTGAGGACCGCGATAAACGGGTCCTCATCCCCTTTAACAATTGTCTGGGCCATCACCAAATCCGGACCATTTACCCCGGCCCTAGACGGCCCCAGCAAAATACCCTGGTCTAAGACCCCTTTTGCGAATGGTCGACGCAACCGCAGGGGCACGAGCATCTGTGTCCCCGGGGGTACGCGCACCGTTCGAGCAACGAGAGCCTGTACCGTTGCACAGGCTGTACGCAAGGCAGGGGTGGAGGGCAGGAATGTTATACGTCGGCCCGATGGAAGCTCGATGCATCCCTGGTCAATCATAATTTTGACAGGCAATTTGGCCAAAAAGTCTGTCCCCAACAGGCACGGAATAGCCAGAGAGGAGGAGACCAACACCGGCCTAGATAATTTAATGTCCCCGATAGAAATTTGCGCTCGAATTTGGCCGATGATACCTAACGAGCCCCCGTTAGCAGCGTAACACGGTATGTCGACGGGGAGCAACGGGCGACTCTGAACGGGCAGGATATAAATAAAATCGGAAATGATAGTCGCCGATGCTCCCGTGTCGATCAATACCCGTACCTCCACCCCATCAATGTGCCCCATGACAACGGACGACCCCGCCGACGCAGCCACAACACGGTGAGCCAACTCGGACCATTGGCCCAGTTGGAGCGCCCTCCCCATCAAGCCGTGACCCGACGCACCAGTACCCGAACTCGAAGAATCGTGTGTCGGGGCATGTGAGAAAGAAGTGGGTGTGCGTGCGGGCCGAACATGTGGGGTGCCACGACTTGCCGGAGGATGTTGTGGAGCCTTTTGAAGAGGGCCGTCCTCAGCCGCACGTCTTTCTCCGCGCTGTCGAGGAGCCCGGCATCCCGAAGCTACGTGGCCCCGGAGGCCACAGTTGCACACGACGAGTGCTCCCGAACACTTGGGCTGCTCTCGCTGGCTCGGTGCATCCCGAGCTGGTCGGCCGCCAGACCGCCATCCCGTAGAGTGGCTTGCAGCGAAGCCCCCCTCGGTTTCGGAGGTGGTTGCCACCACGGTGTGTCCCGCAGCTGCCTTGCTGGCCTTCCTCCGCTGGGAAATCAGATTGGCATGAATGTGTCTTGCAGCCCGCAGTGACGACATGTCCGCATCATCCTGCGCCAGGATGACGAAGTTCAAATCGTCGGCCAAGAGCAGAATTTTCTCGGCCACCATCGCATCCACCCCTTCCTCGTCCATGCGCGGAAAAGCCGCCTTTCGCCAACGCCAACAGGGCCGTGCGGTACGCGAGTGGTGACTCCTTGTCGCCCCTCTGCCGCTCGTAGAAAAGCTGGCGACAATCGGAAGGCGGCCCATAAACCGTGGCTAGCACTTGCAGCGCTGACTGAAGCGTGGAGCGTGCCGACCTGGGTGCAGCGGTGAGGGTGCCAAGGGCGTCGCTATCCAGCATCGCCGGAAGAGCACGCAGTGCCTCGTTGTCCGTCCACCCAGCCATCTCTTGGTGGGTGAGGAAACGGCGCTGAAACCCACCCCAATCGCCGCCGCTCGACACGAACTCCTGCAGGGCTGGCAGGCATTGCTGAAATGTCGGCTCCGTCTCCGATGATCGCCCAGCACCCGTACCATGTTCGTGAACAGTATGGGGAGCAATGGCGGAGCGTAATGGAGGTCGCACCGTCGGTGACGCGCTGGTTTCGGCTTGGTCGGTGCTGTCGTCCGCTGTTGATGACCTGGCCCGCCCCCGCCGATGACGTGGCGCTCGCTGGTTGGGCCCCGCCGCCCGAGTGACGAGCTGGGATCCCTCCCTCGGCTCCTACTGTACCCGTGGCGGGAAGTTAGAGCCTCCGGCCCATTGCAAAGGCAGGAGTTTCTGGCGGCCGTTGTCCGTCTTCCCGTTGCGCCGCTCCTCCCGGCCCCAGGCGAGTTATCCTGTCCAGCATGGCGGCTGCTGCATAAAGGAGCTCCGCCAGATGGGAGTGGGCCAAGGCCAACTCGTCAGCCGACGTGCCAACTCTCTCCGGCTGCCCAGCAGGTGGTGGAGCCGGCAGCGACTGTCCAGGTATGTCGGCGGCGACATCTTGCACCGCCTCTCCCTCGCTGTCGTCCTCTCCGGGGTCTTGGGCACGAGTCGTTCGTCTCGTATCCATGCTTTTGACCACTTCTGACGCCAGATGTAGTGAGTTCCAGGGAGACTGACGATGGAGTCGAGGCACACTCTTTATTTAACTCACTGGACAGTACAATGCTTGAAGGGGTAACGGCCCCCTCACCCGTACTAGATGGGAACACCCCTAGCACTATTCCCCTGTCCTATTCCCAGTCCTCCTCTAAGGGTCTAGAGGAGGCTATCTGATCCGGCCCTGGTAAAGCACGGATCCCGGCGCCCAGCTAACCCGACCTTGCTCTTACAAGAGCAGAGGTCTGGAAGCTCTTGGGGCCGCACTGCTGGCTTGCCCAGCTCAGCCTGACAAGGGCAGCGAGACAGGGGAGTCCCAGGGCCTATACTGCGGGTCTTCAGTCTTCACTGGTAAGCTTCTTCAGAACTGGCTCCGAGCTCTCAGGCTCCCGCCTTATATAGGACTCCCCTCCGAGGGGTGGAGTTATGGGGGATCACAGAGCCCCCATGGCCCCCCAGGCTCAACGGATGCGGACGTGGATGTAGACACCCGTGTTTGGGTGCGGACACCCTTGTGTTTTCTGTCCGTCTTTCTCCCCGTAATAACCCCTATACTAGTGTAGGGGTGTTACGGGAGGGTGAACAAACACACAAGGGGTGGTTGCACCCGCACGCGTAAGGGTGCCTACATCCACGTCCGCAACGGTTAGCCCTGGGGGGCTGTGACGGCGCTGTCATCCCTCACGGCCCCACCCCTCGGGGGGGAGTTGCTATATAAGGCGGGAAGCCGGTGGGCTCGGGGTCCAGTATTGCAGCTTAAACCAGTGAAGAGTGAAGACCAGCAGGATAGGCCCTGGGACTCCCCTGGCTCGCTGTCTTTCTAAGGACCGACCAGGGCAAGCCAGCGGCGCGGCCCTGAGAGCCCAGAGCCGATGCTCTTGTAAGAGCCGGTCTGGTTGGCTAAGGGTGCTCAGATCCGAGCTTGGCCAGAGCCAGATCAGCTAGCCTCCCCTAGCTCTCTAGTGGAGGACCTGGGAGCAGACGAGCCGGGCTAGCGCTAGTGGTGTCTCCCTGTTAGACAGGTGAAGGGGCCGTTACCCCTTCAAGTATTGTGTTCTGCCCTTTGGTTGAATAAATAAGTGTGCCTCTGACTACGTCGTCTACGTCTCCTTGAACTCACTACACTAGTGTAGTGACATGGAATGGGTCACTATGGCGCGTGACACTGGTTGCTGGCAAGAAGAGGATCTGCTGCTGTAGCAGCCCTGTCGGCCAGCTGGTCGTGGAATAGGTGGGAGGAAAGGATGTGGGGATAAGGTGACAGAGGGGGCACGTGAGATGAAGTCCGGGAACCTTCTAGTAGGTTCTAGAAGGGAGCGTGGCCGAGGGCGGAGCGAGGCTGCGCTAGAGGGATAAAAGGGGGACCCCGGACAGGACTCGGAGTTGATGTTGGAGTGGAACCTGTGGAGCTACGCAAGTCATCGTCTTCGTCTTCAGCGTTGTTGGTCAGGCAGCCTGTTGCTGTCCTGACCAAAGTCTAGTTATTCTCTGTGCCTGTGAAGGCTGTAATAAACAGAGTGCCTCCTATTCTAGTGTCTCTGAAGTGCATCACTACCCTAGTACTTCGTCCTGCCGCTGGACAGATGTCGTTACTGCTGATATGTTCATTGTTAAGTCTGTGCCCTCATTCGATGGGAAGCGCGCTGTGTGCTGTAGATAAGCAGATTTAACTTGAAATTGTTGAAAAAACAAACAAGGTAAGCCATAAAAAATGATAAGCGAAAATGTCTTCAACTATTTTTTACTAAAATTATCATATCGGATGCTATATAAATATATTTCTACTTATATGTTTTTTTATTATACAAACAAAAATGTCTTTCGTGGGCCCTTTAGTTTTCGTAGGCCTCAGACACTGCGTCTATTGGCATTATCCTGGTGGTGCTACTCGCTATCAGCACTTGCTCCAAGCGTCTATTGATGCATTTCTGACCAACACCACCTGGCCAGTGAATTAAGACATCGATCCCTCAGGATGAATGGATACTCTGACCGCACCATCCGCCAAGCTGTTTCTCCCACCATACAGAAACAGCCACATGAAACTCCGATCAAAACTATCACGTTACCATACATAGCAGGCGTGACCAAAAAGATCTCCAAAATTCTAAACAAACATAAGATTCAAAGTCCGATTCGGTACAGTACATAAAATCCGTGATCTAATTCCATCTGTGAAATATGTCATTCCTGACTTACAATACCCTCGAGTCTACAAACTGAGTTGCAGTTGTGGTGATTGCTACATTGGAGAAACGAAACGTCATATCTCTGATCGTGTCCGCGAGCACAAGTCAGATCTGAAACACGGCAAAACTGATTCTTCCGCCGTTGCCGATCATTGCTACAACGCTGTGGGCTTTCATGAAATTGTCTTTTCCGAGACTAAGGTGCTCTGCAAGCCTCCTGGATACCATCAAAGGTTTGTACACGAGGCCATCCAAATATACAAACACAGACATAATTTCAACCGTGATGATGGGTACAAACTTAGTAATCATTGGAAAGATGTTATTAACCATGCAAAAAAGATTTAACTACATAATATTTGGAGCATTCCTGGCAGCGATTTTAGCCGCACCATCTCTACATAACAATAGGCTCAGTCAACCATTCTACACAACAAAGACTAATTTCCTGGCAGCGATTTAAGCCGCATCACCTCTACATAATAATAGGCTCAGTCAACCATTTTACACAACAAAGACTCATTACCTGGCAGCGATTTCAGCCGCATCATCTCTACATAACAAAAAGGCTCAGTCCCTTTTACACGCACCTTTACATCATCCGCACCTAGTTTACACAACAAAGGCTCATTCCTAACAACGTGCTTCATCCGCACCGAACCTCACAAAAATAATATTCAGGGCCTACCTTGGATCCTCCCACCCTCAACCAGTATATATACAAATACTGTTTCTTGGAATTTCTCTCACTTGATACAGCTATCGTGCTGTGACGGTTCAACCTGAAGACGGAAGCTTGTGTTGCCTCCGAAACGTCGTGATTTTTATTTTATTTTACTTTTATTAATTTAAATTTTTTACCTACGTGACTTTACCGAAAAAACCTAAGAATACGTCTATTGATGGCCACACGAGAGATCTCTGTTTTGGCTGCGACCTGGCCAGCGACTTGACTGAGCGTGCCCACAGTTATCACGGAGCACGCGGCCGCCGCTGCTCTCGGGGAACCCGGCTCCAGCAAGAGCCACGTCGCCCAAACACGCGCCTCGGTGACGGGGCTGTCTGCACGTCTGTCACGTGAACTTCGCTCTCTCTCGGAGGCCGCGAGCGCCGTTTGAGTGTTGGGCGCTGCGCGAGCGAGGGAGAAGCCCGGGGAGGTCTCACAGCTGTGGTGAGAAATCCCCCTTCGCAACAACAAAAGACAAAAATCCCCCGTATAGCCTTCAACAGACTGTTGGGGCAAGTGCTTTTAGCGAGTAGCATCTATGAAGCACCACGCCCGGCCGCCTTTGTCTCCCTAGTGACGATATTTACACACCGCACCAGGTACTTAATGGAGGCTGAGTCGACCTGGGGGAGAGGCCCAATGCCGGTTCAGATAATCGTCACCGGTGTTGGCCGTGAGCGGGAATTAAACTCGGGAGTCTCCTAATTAATTAGTGAGGGGGAGGGCGAACCGGGGAAGGTAATGAATGAGGAAACTGAAGGGGAGGAGTGAGTGAGTGAGTGAGGAGGAGGAGTAGCGAGGGATGAAGTGGGCAGAGGGAGAGGCCGGCGCGTCGAGGGAGTGTTTGTATGCGACTCTGCGGGACGGCTCCTCGCGTTCGGGGTAGCGCTGCGTGGCCCCACACCGCAGCCTCTGCGAGGCGACGCGCCCCACGTGACGGAGCCGTCGCGGCTGTTTATGAGTAAAAGGAGGCGCAGCGCGAATAATTCTGCGTAACGCCGCCGCGTGTCCTCGCCGCTGTTTGTAATCGGGGCGCGTTCATTATTCACGCGGTGACCTCCTCGAGCAACGGGGCCGGCCCGACTTTATTTTTAACTGCCCGACATTTTCGCAAATTCTGTTCGTGCAAAATTAAAGCCTCTCCCGGCATGAACTTGCGACACGCCCTGCAACAGGCGTCTCCCCCCCCCCTCTCTCACCCCTCTCTCTTTCCCACCTCTCTCTCTCTCATCTCCCTGTACTTGCTCCGGCAGTACATATACTAAAATTGGAACGATACAGAGAATATTAGCATGAGCCCTGCGCAAGGATGACATGCACCCCCTCTCTCTTTGCTCCTTTCTCTCTCATCCCCTTTCTCTCATCTCCCTCTCTCTCTCTCTCGTCCTCTCTATTTTGTCCTCTCCCTCTCTTGTCCACTCATCATCCCTCTCTCGCCAAAATCCACCCCCGTGTAACCTACACAGGCTGTTGTGAGCAACTGATGGTAGTGAACAACACTCGTGGTGTCTCACAGCAAGAAATATGGGTTCGATTCCTGACTCGGGCTCCTTTCTGTGCGGAGTGTATACATTCTCCCCCTGGTCTGCATGGGTTTCCTCCGGGTTCTCTCTGGTTTCCTCCCATAGCTAAACACACACAACACACAATGCTAGTAGTGTTAGCCAATCATCCCAGTGTAGCAGGACGCTTCTGACTATGAGTCGTCGGGCTCAGTGTTACTTTCCTCCCCAATGGTGATATTAATACACCGAACTAGGTAATCATTAAAAGCTGAGTCGCCCTAAGAGAGGTCCACGACCGGTCGGCATTAATAGATGCTCGCTGACAGCAGTTGTCCCTAACGTATGTTCAAGCTTTACGGGGGATATTTGTCTTTATGTGAGCGAGTGTGAGAGAGTGGGGAGCGGTCACGTAGCGGTTAACGCATCGCGCTACGAACCCGGCAACCCGAGTTCGATTCCTGCTCACGACCAACACCAGGTAATGATTATTTGAAGCAGTCCTGTCTTCCCCTAGGTCGACTCAGTCTCAAATGAGTACCTGGTGCTAAGCGTAAACATCGCCACTTGGGAGACAAAGGCGGCCGGGCGTGGTGGTGGCTAGTGTCCCATGCCTTCTACGGTGTTCGCCAACAGCACTTGCCCCAACAAATCCTGTTAAGGCTACACGGGGGATCTTTGTCTTTATGAGTGAGCGAGAGTGAGAGTGTGAACGTCTGTGGCAGGGTGAGCGGGTGTCTACCCGGCACCCACCACACATCCACCACCATTCCCACGGTAAGGCCGTCGCATTGAGTTCACTGCTAAAGGCATCGTCACGCGTCACGTGTCCGGGTTCGTGCGTGGGTTCTCCTCCTAATCATCATCACCCAAGCATGCGGACGTCAGCTCGAGTCCTTGCATGTGTAGTGACATGGAATGGGTCACTACGGAGCATAGCGCTGGTTGCTGGCAGAGAAGGGGATCTGCGGTTGCAGCAGCAGCCTTGTCTGACCGCAGGTCACGTGATAAGCCAGAGAAAGGGTCGTAGGGGAAAAGTGATAGAGGGGGCACGTGAAGTAAGCCCGGAAACCTTCTAGGAGGTTCTGGAAGGGGGGCGTGGCCGGGGCGAAGCGAGGCCACGCTGGGGGGATAAAAGGGGACCCCGAGCGAAGACTCGGCGCTGTTGCCTAGAGTGAGATCCCGTCGTGCTGCTGGAGTCTTCGTCTGCGTCGTCACCATCTCGGCGTCGTCAGCCAGGGAGTCTGCCAGCTGTCCTGACTGGGAGCTGTAGTTACCTTTGTAACCTGTTAAGGCTGTTAATAAATAGAGTGCCTCCTCCTCCTAGTGTCTGTGAGTGCGTCACTACACATGCGACACTGCGCTCAATGACGAGCAGTGCAGTGTCACCTACTGGAGTGATGTTTCAGTTGAAAGAGATTGGAGCGGCTTTAACTTGCTGAGCGTCATCAGCAGGGTCTCTCTCTCTCCACGTGAGCCACGTCCTTTGGGTGACCGTGGACCTCCTTCCACTGAGCTCTGTCCATGAAATGTACTTAGGAACTTTGAATTCGCTACTCCCAGTTGTATTCAGTTGTTCAAATTGCTACGGTAACTTAATTGGCCGTCTTTCCCAGCTTGTTGTGGTGCCGATCATGTTCCAGATTAAAACATTACATGTGCAAGAAATGGAACTCTGCCTTTGTCCAATTATTATCATGGATGTCCTTGTTGTGTTCCCTGCTGCCACCCCTAACACGTTTCCCTCCTTGCAGCCTACCACCGGAATAAACGTCCCCTGCACATTGAGCAGTCCCCCTCCTTATCTCGCTTCCGTTCCTCCCTTAAAGCCTCACCACCTCTTCTCCATCGCCCATTCGATTCCTCTTCCCTTCCCCTCACCCCTCCACTCCGCCGCGTCCCTCCTCTGTAGCCCTTTCGTGACTCCCACGTGGCCTCTCTCACGGCCACTCATCCTAGGCCCTTGCATTGCCCAGTGCTTTCGAAATACTGTCACTCGGCTTTTAAACTATGTTGTATGTACAGTATATTGAACTTCTTTTCCACCGTACTCCCCACGCCCCACCTCCCTCCCCATACTAATCGGAGATGCAGGGTAAGAAAAATACGTTATTTTTGCTGATTTTAAAATGCGTAGCCCCCAGTGGCTTCCTCGTATCGGAAGGAAAAGCGTTCCAGACGGTCGCAGAAGCGCAGCTGAAAGCGCCGCGCGATGCGGTGACCGCGGTCTTTGTTCGATGGCCAGCAGCCACGATCCGCTGCTGCTGCGAGGATGAGCGGAGTTCGCGTAATGATGATGGTTGATGCTCCTGGACGTGATCAGCGAGGCATTGTGTGATTCATTTGTGGCAAGCACTTTGCGTGTAATGAGTGCCGAGCGATGCTCACGAGCGCTCTCCGGGCCCTGGTTGAACAGTACGCATTGGGCTCAGGCGCTCTGACACTGCAATAGATCTGCGTCACTCATCTTGTTTTTCGTCGGCAGGACGCGGTCCATTGCCGCGAGTCGATGCCACGCTGGAGGTGGGAACCGCTTCGTGGGCGGCTCTCGCCGCTGTTTGACCCGAACCGTCCCCCGTCCGCGCACTTTTCCCTTGGGCGCACCCGCGCCGCTTGCGTCTCGCGTCTCGATCTCCATCGCTCTAAAAGTAGACTCGGCGCATGAGAAAAAAAGAAAATAACCAAACTCCCCGCGTGGTCTAATCATCATCATCGCGGTGATCATCGCGGGCCACTCGTCACTCATGTGAATGCAGCGTTCCGTGGAAATACACGCCCCCATCTCCCCCCCCCACCTCGGCCCTCCCCCCACGACCCCACCTCCCCCCACGCCCCCACCTCCCTCCCCCCCCCACATCCCCCCTCTCTCTTCGCCCACTCCCAACGCCCCCACTCCTCCCGCGACGCTCCACCTCCCTCTCTCCCTCCCCCCGCGCCCCCAGCTCCTCTCCCTCACCCCACGCCCTCACCCCCTTGCCCCTACACGCCTCTCTCCCCCCCACCCCCTATCCCCCACGCGCTGTAGGCAAGACGCGCCGTGATCTGCAGGGTCGTTAAGCGGAGAGCCAAGTAACATGAAGGCCGGGCTCTATAAATACAATTTATTACTCCCGCGTGTTTACCCACAAGACCTCGCCGAGTCTCGAGACTCACTTTTTTCAGAATGAAAGAGAACTCCACGCTCACTCTGCAGAATAGGGAGAGATCATACAAACTCCACTCACGCTCACTCTGCAGAACAGGGGGAGATCATACAAACTCCACTCACTCTCACTCTGCAGAACAGGGGGAGATCATACAAACTCCACTCACTCTCACTCTGCAGAACAGGGGGAGATCATACAAACTCCAGTCACTCTCACTCTGCAGAACAGGGAGAGAACATACAAACTCTACACAGAAAGGCACACGAGTCGAGAATCGAACACAGGTTCTCTCGTAGTGAAGTGTTACCCTCACTGTTAATTCGTTGTTTTGCAACAACAAAAACCTTGCAAATATCTCTATTTACAAGGCCGAGAAAAAGTTTGTGAACCCCAATGATAATGATGGAAATTCCATCGTTTTACCATGATAGCGTTATTGAATCAAAACAGGTATTTTCTTAAATATTCAAAAATATGTAAATTCACCAATTCCACGTCTTTTGAGGCTCCGCCCTACATAAAGATCAGAAACTTCGTGAGTTTGGTCTTTACTCCATACAGGTGTGTAGAAACAAGTCATGCCACGATTAAAATACATCTCTGAGGACCTCAGAAAATAAGTTATTGATGCTCATCAATCCGGAAAGGGTTACAAAACCATTTCGAATGATTTGGGGCTCCACCAGTCCATTGTCAGACCGATCGCCTACATATAGAGAAAGTTCAAGAGCACAATCACTCTATCCAGGAGCAGTCATCCTCCCAAAATCTATCCAAGAACAAACCGGAAAATCATCAAGGAAGTCACAAAGAACCGCAGAGAAACATCCAAGAATCTGCAGGTCACTCTCACCTTGGCTAATGTGAGTGTTCATGGCTCAACTATCAGAAAAATACTGGGCAAAAATGGTGTTCATGGAAGAATAGTAATGAGAAAACCACCGCTCTCCACAAAGAACATTGTTGCCGGTCTCAAGTTCGCCAAAGAACACATTAGATGATCCATAACACTTCTGGAACAATGTTCTCTGGACAGACGAGTAAAAGGTAGAAATGTTTGACCTCAATGAGAAACGTTATACTCTTCGGTTTTTTCGGTAAAGTCATGTAGGTTAAAACTTTTAATAAATAAAATCACGACGTTTCTGGCGCAACACAAGCGTCCTTCTTCAGGTGGAGACAAGTTAGCGAAAGCATATAACTTAGCGAAAGCACACCGCTTAGCGAAAGCACACCGCTTAGCGAAAGCACACCGCTTAGTGAAAGCACACCGCTTAGCAAAAGCACACCGCTTAGTGAAAGCACACGCTTGTGTTGCGCCTGAAACGTCGTGATTTCATTTATTTAAATTTTTTACCTACGTGACTTTACCGAAAAAACCGAAGAGTATGAATCCTTGCAGTCACGAAAACTTCAAATTTAGAAAGATAAACGTTATGTTTGGCGAAAACCAAACGCTGCTTTCGAACAGAAGAACTTCATCCCAAGTATCAAGCGTGGTGGTTGGGAATGTGATGGTTTGGGGCTGCTTTGCTGCCTCAGGACATGGACTGCTTGCCATCATTGACACAACCATGAATTCTGCATTTTATCAGAATGTCAGGCCATCCCGTCCGTGAGCTGAAGCTGAACCGAAAGTGGGTCGTGCAGCAATACAATGATCCTAGAAATACAAGCAGATCTGTAAAATATTGACTGCAGAAGAATAAAACTCCGCGTTTTACAATGGCCTAGTCAAAGTCCGGACCTAACCCTCATTGAAATGTTGTGGCAGGACCTGAAGCAAGCTGTTCATGCAAGACAACCCTCGAATATCACCGAATTTAAGGAATTCTGCAAGTAGGAATGGGCCAACATTCCTCAAATTCGATGTGAGAGACTGACCAACGGTTACAGGAAATGTATAATAATTTGAGGATAAATAAATGTTGAAAGAGTATCATATTCTTGTGTAATTTGTTTAATAAGTTTATCTTTATCTATTATTAGGACTTAGATTAAGATCTAATAACATTTTAGGTTTGAAATATGTAAAATGTGTGAAAATCCTAAAAGTTTCATAATCTTTTTCTCGGCACTGTATGTTGAACTTCTTTGTAGCCAACCCTACTAACCGGAGGTGCGCGGTAAGTACAACACACAAAACACAAAAAGCAGTTCTAAAGAAAAAAGTTTTCAAATCCAGATTATTTAAAATTACATAGCTCCAGTGGCTTCCTAATATCGGACGCAAGAGCGTTCCAGACGGCCGCAAAAGCCGCCCATCTGAAAGTAGGCAATGCGATGACCACCGTATTTGTTCGACGGTTAGTACAGAAGCTGCTGCTGCGAGGATGACCGAAGTCTGCGTGGAGAGCGAGAGGCGAGTAGGCAGGCACGGGGGGGGGGGGCGCGGCTCCACGCTGGGGGACCTCGCGCCGATCCCTGGCTGAGCACAGCCGTCGCGTGGATTTCATCGCAGCGCGGCGGACGCGGACCCCGCAGTGTTCCAGGTTCCGCAGCGGCTTCCTTTTAAGAAGAACGCGCAGCTTGCGATGTTTCTGATTGAAGCGCGCGGTGCCGCTCCTTCACTACCTAGCCCGGCCTCCTCCTCCACCGGGCAGCAGAGACTCCGCGTGCTGCACGATTCGTGCGGCCGGCACGGTGGTGCTGGGAGGCGGCAGCGCGGTGCTAGCACTCGCGCCTCGTAGCAAGAAGCGTCTGGGTTCGATTCCCGACTCTCTCACCCTCTCTTTCTCTCTCATCCTCTCTCTCTCTCATCCCCCCTCTCTCTCGTCCTCTCTTTCTCGTCCTCTCTCATCCTCTTTCTCTCGCCAAAGATCCGCCCCCGTGTAACCTACACAGGCTACTGGGAGCAACTGCTGTGAGATCATCCTCGTGCCTCACACCAAGAAATCTGGATTCGATTCCCGACTCGAGCTCCTCTATGTGTGTAATGTTGTATATTCTTCCCCTGTTCCCCGTGGGGTTCTCCAATGTACTACCACCGCGATGGAAAAATAAAAAACCTCTCTACAGTGGAACTTCTAAAAACATTAAATTAAATACCAGCAAAATACTCAATTGGGATCACGCACTTCGGTAACATCGCCACGCGATCGCGAATTCTTGGCAGGACCCTCCTGACAAAAGAGTCTTGAAACTCGGCGAGGCTTTCCTCGGTAAACACGAGTGATAACAACAACAATAAGCTTATACTGCGTGTGTGCGTCCATCGCAATAGCTGAGTGTGTTCGCTGTGATGCACGCATTTGACATTCAACACAAGCAGTAGAGAACTCCAATTTCCCATTCAATCCACGTGCACGCGGACAAAAAGGCCATTCACATTCAAGGGCGCAGTATGAACCAGGATGGCTTGCCGGATTCGAACCTCCACAAGCGAGCGAGCGGGCGAGCTACCACTGGTGTCGTGCCACCACCGCGCGAGTGCCCGACAACATAATCTTTATTTAGACTGCAGGAATCCGATGAGCTTTAAAGCTCTTGTTCACAGCTGTCCAGTAGGTTCGGATAAAAACTTTACAAACAACAAACAGTACAAAAATACGATTGTAGTGCGAAGTACAAGAAATTTAAAACAAACCACCCAAACACACATACAAATACAACTAAACCATCCTCATCCTACAAGGCACCGCCCAGCGAGGGTGTTACCATATGCTTCAGAAGCACTAATGAAAGCTCCTTGCCGTCGTGCGAGTCGCTCGGCAGCTGAACGAAGTCAAATTTACCCCGAGTGGGGCCGGTGCAGCGCTGGGCACGGAGCCGTCGGGGGCTGCGTGGGCGATGCGGCCAGCGGCGCAGCGCCCGGCTGACTCGCGCCGCCCTCCCTACCGCCAGCGATGGGTGATTATCGATCGACAAAAACTGAGGGCGGAAATGTCGACGTCTCTATTCAATTGGGGGAAACAAATCAACAATCTCCCCTTTGTACAGCCATTGTGCCGGTATTTTGTTTGTTTTCAACGGGCAATTGAATTACGCCGCGGCTCGTTTTGATGCACGCACAATGACGTCCCTCGTCAGTTCCCTTCGCCACTGACGTTGCCGCTGCTGTTGCCGCGCGGGGAGAGCGCAGTTGGCGACTCTCGTGTGCCACACAACAATTGGCCGGGATTGATTTACAACTCAAGCGTCTCTCTGTGTGCGCCTCCTCTGAGTTGTGTGCCGTTCTGTCCCTGTTCTGGTGGGTTTCCTCCCGGTTCCCAGGATTTGCTCCCATAGCTTTGAAGGAAACACACACACATCCAACGCACGAGTACAGGTCAAACAAAATATCCCCGTTGCTGAAACATTACAATGCTAATGAATTCAATCGGGACAACACAGTAGCAGCAGCATCGCCCCTCCTCCATCCTACTGCGAAAATCTGACAGGACCCTCCTGACAATGATTATTGAGATTCGGTGAGTGTTCTGATACTTGCAAAGTCTTTGTACTGATCGCCTTTTGCCATTCTTCTCTGCTCTAACTCTGGACGTGAGACCAGGCCATAGAAAAGGCTGTGTCTCTGGTGTAGGCCACTCAGTTTCAAAGACAATGTGGACATTATGAGCACAGGATGTTTGCGTGCATGTTTTGCTGCGAGTATGTCTGGTTAATGCAGACTTGATGTCGTGCAAAATGTATTTATTTGGAGTTTGAACATCTCAACACACCTCCCTGTTTGGTTGCCATAAAGAGTAAAACCTATTCTTAGTAAAATCTTGACGTGAAGCTTTCGTGACTGCAGGAATTCATACTCTTTGGGTTTTTCGATAAAGTCACGTAGATAGAAAAATAATAAAATAAAATAAAATCACGACGTTTCGATCGCAACACAAGCAATCGTCTTCAGGTGAAAAAATACAGCAGGCGGACTGCTGAGGCAGGAAGAAAAATATAAAATATCATGTTTTCCTTCCTGCCTCAGCAGTCCTCCTGCTGCGATCGAAACGTCATGATATTTACTTTTATTTACGTGACTTTACCGAAAGACCCAAAGAGTATCTATTCTTAGTATTTTAAGTAGGTTACAGTTAGGACAAAGCAAACCCATGACCCCTCCCCCAGACATAGAAGTCGAACTCCGCCTGCGCTCCCGTGCGCGCTCACCGTGGATCGCGGGCAGCTCCAGGAGAGTCACGCGGAGCTTGGTGAGCTGCTGCCCCTCAGAGGTCCCCTCCGCGACTCCACCAATCACAGGGACGGCGCATCGCGGGCTCGTCCTGGGGGCTCGGGCTGCCCTCTCACCCGCTCGTCGTGACGGGCGAACCTTCGTGAACCTCCTCGCACACCACCATCATCATCATCTCTGCGTCCCTACCCAATGGCCGTGGAGGGTCGTTTGAATCCAAACCCCCATCCCGAGCACTTCCGTTGGACTGAGCTGAGAGCGTCAGTGAGTTGAAGTCCCTCCAGGATCGTGGGGTTCCCACTTTGACGCGGTCTCGGCGCGCCCGTTGTATTGAGATAAAGGTTTGGTTTTATTCAAGATGATTTCTAATGGCGTTTTAACATGGCCATCGGTGTAACATCACTGGAGTCGTTCACAAATTTGTAACGCGCCGCAACAGGTTCCGTTCACACTCATAGAGAGAGAGAGGGAGATATAATGATGCAGAGAGAGAGGGAGAAAGATAATGATTCACAAGCACGGAAACCCACGGATAAAGAGGAAGGTAGCCAGAACCGGTGCCACCACCAACAATTGCCCAAGCTCTGTAGTCCTATATTGGGATGCTTAGCCATCCCAATATACAATTGCCCACGAATACGGAGAGAGTTTCACATCTGTGCGTGCATGGTCCACCAACCCCTCGCTGCTGCCTCTGCAGCGCTGAGCTACAAGGCGTGAGTTTTTGACGGCTCGCTTCAATGTCCACTGAGCCCGTGTCGTGTGGGCGTCACGGGTGAGTATGGACTGTGTATGTTGAACTTCTTTCGCACCGTAAGTCGACAAACGTTGCTAATCGGAGGTGCGGGGGAAGGATAAAAAACTAAACACAAAAAGCAGCTCTCACGAAATGAGTTTTCAATCTAGATGATTTAAAAGTGCATAGCTCTAGTGGCTTCCTCATAGGAAAGAAGAGCGTTCCAGACGGCCACGGAAGCGCCTCTGAAAGCGCCGCACGATGCAGTGATCATCGCCTTTGTTCGACGGTTAGCCAAAAACCGCTGCTGCTGCGAGGATGAGCGGGGTCCGCGTGATGATGATGGTGTATGCTCCTTGACGAGATGAGCAGGAGGTATTGTGTGGTGCAATTGTGGCAAGCGCTGTGTGTGCGTCCTGAGTGCCGAGTGATGCCCTTCCTCGGTTTCAGCTGACGTCCCGTGGGGGGCGAAGGGTGG
This sequence comes from Entosphenus tridentatus, assembly GCA_014621495.2. Classification (NCBI taxonomy): domain Eukaryota; kingdom Metazoa; phylum Chordata; class Hyperoartia; order Petromyzontiformes; family Petromyzontidae; genus Entosphenus; species Entosphenus tridentatus. The sequence continues at coordinate 306,672 of CM025673.2, read as the reverse complement.
GTGGTGGTTGCACCGCATGAGGGGACCGCGAAGAACGCAGTGGGAAAGAAGTCTGTAGGAGTGGTGCTCAAGATGAATAACGAGCAGAGGTGGAGTCGCCCCCACGGCGGACTCGATCCAAGCAAGTGGCGACGTCTGTCGGAGGCGACACGGCTGGAGAAGGCGGCGGAGTGCGAGAGAGTGAGCGAGCGAGCCTGGTACGACCACTGAAGGCGGACGGGCATCACGAAGATGAAAGAAAGAGGCGGGCGGGGGCAGGAACGGTAAAAACACAAGTGAAGCGAGTTGGCGTAAAGCGATGACAAGAGCCGTGAGCCTCGAGGAGCAGCAGGAGGAGTTGAGTCGGAGCGCCACTGGGGGGCGGCCTGCGCCGCGTGCATCGCAATCACGGACACGGAGTGTAAACCATGATCATCACGCCGACTGTGCTCGTCATCCTCACAGCAGCAGCGGCTTCTGGCTGGCCATCGAACAAAGGCGGTGGTCTCCGCATCGCGCGGCGCTTTCAGATGCGCTTCTGCGGCCGTCTGGAACGCTCTTCCTTCAAATAATAGAAAGCCACTGGAGCTACGCACTTTTAAATCAACCCTATTTTCTTTAGAACTGTTACGTGTGTGTTAGTATATTGTCCTTCCCCCGCACTTCCGATTAGCAACGTACGGTGCGAAGGAAGTTCAAGACTACATACGTACATACAACATCCTCCATACGGACATAGCGGCTGGAGCAGCGACCAAAGAGTGTGCACAGAAGCACGGGGAGGCGCGTGCCCGGCACGTCACTGCGGGAGCAGCAAAGAGGGCCGAGTGCACGAGTCGACAGACGCAAGCTGTACGCGTCACGAAGACCGTGAGCAGAATCAGCGAAGTGCATGGGCTGAGTGCTGCTCCTGCTGCTGCTGCTGCCGCGTTGCCGTCGTGCGAGTGACTCGGGAGCTGAATGAGCCAATTATCTCGAGTGCCCGTGGCTGCTCCGCGCTGCTGTCGGGGCTGCCGCTGCGACGCCGCCGCCACCGCTAAATCGGCGCGAAGCCAGCGGAGCACCGGCTGGCTGCCTCGCTACCGCAGGTGACGAGGTTATTGATCGAGAAAGGCTGACAGCAGAAATATTGAGGTCTCTTTTCAGTCAGAAACAAAAAACATTCTCCCTTTTGTACATCCATTGCGTCGGTATTTTTAAACGTGTAATTGAATTACCCGCGGCTCATTTGATGCACACAAAATACGTCTCTCGTCAATTCCCTTCGCGACTGACAGCCGCTGTCATTCCCCGTCGAACGTTCCCTTCGCAGTAGTCACGCACAACGCGAAGGAGCTACCCAGGCCGCCGCAGGGCGCTTCCTCCTCCCACGCTTTTACTCCGAGTCTTTGAAATCACTCTCCGAGGCCGACGCATCACAGGCGTGGGTCCACTTCCTAGTTTTTCACTCGCCGAGTCTCTCCGGCGCATCGAATTGAAGGTAAAAGTGTGTGAAACGTTGAACGCTGGTGCTGCGATGCGCCCCGGCGGTGGCGTGTTCGCCGCGTGTTGCAGAGGCTCGCGGTTAAAATCCGACAGGCCGCCCTGGTCGATACTGCGGTGCGTGCCAACCATAAAAGTACGATACAGTAACTACGCGCCGTCTGCTTCACAGCGGACGTTAACAATCCCATGGCATCATTCGAAATGAGAAGGGCCACTGTGTGCCGCCGTCAGAGTCGAAATTATCCAAGGTTGAAAAAAATTCCATCGCGGATTATTCACTGGGGATGGCTCACACAGCAGCGACTGTCGTGGCGGGCTCCGCTGATCCGTGGACGTGGAGCGGATAACCGAGTGGGTGCCGTTGGTGCCGGGCACGCATCGGTGTGGCGGCTCTGGGAGGACGGACGAAATTGGAGAAGCCAAACTTATAATTTCGTCTCAGGAAATGAGGCTGACTCTGCCGATTAGACTCCGAATGATCGAAACCGGTGCCAGTGTTTGCTTATGTCGAATAAAAAAAGTCGTGCGGCTGATGGGATTTAAAAAAAAAAACACATTTTATTTCGTTACATGGAGGGACAGTTATGGGAACGAGGTGGCATCTTGTCTGCTTCATTATTTGGTCACGTATATTCCCCACAAAGACGCGAATGATAGATTATGTTTTTAAAACTATTTTTATTTTACCAGGTTAGGTTCCACTGAGCCACGTAGCTCTTTTTCAGAAGCGACCAGGCCACAAATGATAGCTTAACTAAGTGGCTTGTTACGTGGAAATTTATATCAGCCAAATACTCTAGTCGCATGTTTAGAGTATTTGGACCCAGATAAAAATCCACTCGACCACAGGGAGAGACATGCAAACTCCAAATGTGCAGGCATCAGGGTCGGGATCGAACCCACGGCCTCCTATATACCAGGCGAGGTAGTTAACATCTCGCCACCGTGGCGCCAATGATACATATATACAGTATATACAGACTCCACTCTCCACAAACATCTCTAGAACGCACGATGCAAACGGCACATGGACGGCATTGCACGCGCACTGCTTCACGATGCACCTAACGCGGCGCTTCATAAACACGCGGCTACCCACGGCTACCCACGACTACCCGCGGATACCCACGGCTACCCACGACTACCCGAGGCTACCCACGGGTACGCACGGTGCGCTTTGCTTTTTGCTCCGATCTGTATTGGTTATTTTTGCTCTCAATTCGATTTCCTTCGTTGTTGGACTTTTCTCTCTCTCTGTTATTGCTTTTTGTCTTTTTGGTGGACCAAGTCAATCTTGCAAAGTGAGACTCATCTTGGTCTCTTTGAGTTCTCGCCTGGGCTGAACAAATTACACTTGACCTGTCTCGTGCTCTACCCCTTAAGACAGAACAAGGCCGGCTCACGAACAACGAGAGGAGCCAATAAGACGCCTGCAGCCATGAGAAATCGTACAATCAATGAGCACGCAACAAAATATCTACAGCAGGCTACGGCGATGCTTCGGCGTTCCTACATTCGACAGCTTCGCTTGGTGGACACTGCCCGCGTCGTCTCAGCCACACGAAAGGCAGCTGCCATGGCGCGATGGTGAGCAGCAGCACCACTGGACTTGCAATCCACAGAGGTCGCCGGTTAGACTCCCATCTCAACAATAGCGAAGGTTTATCACCAGCCTTTCTTCTATAGGGGCCGTCACTATTTGGGCACAAAGGTGGAGAGCGTGCGGCTGACGTTCTGGGTAAGTCCCAACAACAACAAAGCACGTGTGCGAATCGCGCTCAGCGAACACCTAAACTCGAGGCAGACCCTAACCTTGAATGCCACCAGCGGAAAACATCGTCATCGTCATCATCATGGTCGTCGTGAGAGTGATGATCTGGTAATGACCCTGCTGCCAATCCTCGTCATGCGCTCTCATCCGTCGCGTTGGCTCGCGGGTTCAAGCGTCGCCCACTGCGCACTGCGCTCCGTGCGTCTGCGCTGCGCCCCCCGCTCCTCGCACTGTAGCCGACTGAAGGCCAACTCACGGTGTAAATTAACCAAAGTTGAATATTTCCATCGCGGATTATTCACACGGGATGACTCGAACAGCAACAACTGTCGAGGCGGACATGGCGCGGATAACCGAGTCGGTGCCGTTGGTACTGGGCACGCATCGGCGTGGCGGCTCTGGGAGGACGGACGAACTCCGAGAAGCCAAACTATTGAATAAGAAAGTCGTGCGGCTTGTGAGAGTTGCGTGTATCTACGCTTTATCACCACCACACATCACCAGCTAAATCGTCCAACCCGCGGTAAAGCCTTTTAACGCTGCTTTGTTGGAGTGGCGAGGGCCATTTCAGAGCCGCGCCCAGTGTGCTTCAACCCGCCGTGCCCTGGAGCTGGAGTCGAACCAGCGCCACCTCCGCGTTGAAAAACACCGCAGCGCTCTGCTCGCCACCAGCACAGTCGCTCTGCGTGCGTGCGATGGTAATTGGCCGAGGCGGGCTGCTCATTACCATTTTGACGGAGGGTTGTGGACGTCGGTAAACGCGGCGCGACAGAGAGGACGAGGGTCGTGTTCTAGGAATTCGCACCTGCCAATTGGAACGGGGAGAGGGGGGATGGGGGCTTCGTCTCAAGGTCAGCGACGGACGCGCGGTGTCGCTGAATAAGAGCGCTTTGCTTTTGGTAGCGGCAGCAGCGGCAGAATCTCGCGCCGCTGCCCCCCAGATTGTCACGCGCCCTGCAACTCACGTCACGGCTGCACACTCAGCGGTAGAAGCGAGCGGCTCGCAATGTAAAGTTCAAATCCTGGTCGGTTCGGGGTTGGCTAAGCCCATCATCCCTCCAGGGGTCGATACAAATAAGTGCCAATTTGTAGGGGGGGAAGTCAACAGTCGTTTGTACTGTGGTTAAACGCCCTCGTTATAGAAATGTGGAATTTCCACCACTGGCTCTGCGCGGGGGTTGTAAACGGGAGATGAACACAGATGACTCACTGTGGCTCTTTTGCCATGACATCTGGAAAAAAACCCAGCGGGTGGTCAAAGTGAGAGCCCCCGGGCGATGTGTCTGCATTGCTGGGGAGCGCGAGCGCCGTCCGCCCAGAGACAGATGGGCAATCGGAGTTGACGCAGCGAGGCTGAGAATGGGCACTCTGAGAGCTCGGCACTCCGGGTGCCCAGCACTCTGGGTACTCAGCACAAGGCATCACGACGGCGCAACGGCCAAACAACCAACAGCACTGCCGAAGTTGTTGGCGATAAGAGCCGACGCATTTCTTGAATTGAGCAGGCCTATTGTTGTAAGAGCCTGGTGGAGATGACACGTTGATGATGATAACGGGAGGGAATTCAAAAGTGGAGTAATGCAAGCGAAGAAGCAGAAAGAGAAATTAGGTGGCCTGCAGTGTGGTGAGTCGGTGAGTGTGTTGATGTGACCAGAGTGTGGTCGGTGAGTGAGTGGGTGGGTGAGTGTGTTGTTGTTGCAGTGTGGTGCGTGAATGAGTCGGTGTGTCTGACCACGTTGTTCGAGAAGCTTTCCATGGCTGTAACAGAGGTATTGCCATCTGGTATGCATACAATGGGAGGCTGATTGATTTCGAGTGCGGTCAGGGGATGGCTTCCTATTAATCAACCATGTTATGTATGTTGATGATCTGGTAATTGCTACTCACTCTGAAGAGTTGAAGACCCTGAGCTGAGCATGGCCTTACCATCAGTAACGCCAAAACTATAGCACCTGCCTGGATATTTGTGCCATCAAACACCCCACCCCTTCAACTTCCCACGAGCGATGTGGCAGTGGTGAAAAGAGTGGAGGAGTTCCCATACCTGGGCAGTGTGGTTAAAATAAAAAAAACTCAGCAGTCATTGGAAAGATGTCATCAACCACTTATTATTAACTTTATTTTATTTTATTAATAATTTTATTGTTATTATTTTTTCTATCTACGTGACTTTACCGAAAGAACCATAGAATATGAATATGGGCAGTGTGCTTATGACTAGTTCCAATTTGGCAGCAGAAGTCTCAACGCTGTGTGGAAGCTACCTGGCCAGTCGCTCCAAAATAAGCTCCAGGTCTTCTCGGCCACTGTTATACCCTTCTCCTGTGCTTGCAATACTGGGACCCTTTGAAGGAACATCTGCTCCTGTTTGAAACATTCAGTCTGGCCTGCCTACGAGTCATCCTGGGCTCAGCCAAGCTGGATTGTGCAAGCTCACAGATCTTTAAAAGATCTGGACACCATCCCATTAGTGAGCTCCTCTGCCATGCCCAGCGACTGCATGCCCAAACAGCTTTTGTTTGACCGGATAGAGGGGGATAAAAGTGCACGGTACGAGCTAGTGAAGAGATGGATCGATATGGTACATGAGGATGTGGAGCTGAGGATACTTGCTGATAACTGATACCACGGGTGTCAAAATCGGAAAATGTGGAGGAGGCCCGTGCAGGATGCTACTGGGCAGTATCATCCTGCAACGGAGGACAGAAGAGTGACGCTCACAACAACAAGCACACCGCCGGATGGTTAAAAGCAGCGATTTGGAACAGTTGGGTGCACCGGTGGTGCATCTATCAGTCAGTCAACCCATGGCACTCCCATCACCTTCCATCAGCGGGACTTCGATACTTCACGCAGCCTCAAAGTGCACCTAGCCTGGCACAGGCGCTGTGATGACAAACGGTGGCTGTTGTTGTTGTGATCTGCAGGGTGGTGGTTAAGCACTGCGTGGAGGAGACGAGGCTGTCAGTGCCTGGCAGACCGAGTCCTCAACACGGGCGGAGGAATCAACGGTTGGCTACGTACGGTGCGAAAAAAGTTCCACATCCATACGTACACACGGTTGTTCCGACATGCGAGTGATCGGGAGGCGACCGTCATCAATCGCCCTGCCTCCTCGAAGTTGCACTTCTGTCCAGCGCCGCGCAGCGAGGCAGCGACCGGGGGTGCTGCATCCCAGCAGGCACGACCACGAACGGCCTCCGGCCCTCTCCGCCCTGGTCACGCATTCGCTTGCAGCGCGGCTGGCTGCGGGCCGTGCGGCTCGAGCAGGGCGATGTCGGGGACACCCAGCTGGAAGGCCACCCCCCTGCGCTCGCTGCCCCCCGCGAGGCTGCTCGTGCTGCGCACGGACGTGGCGCGCGTCAGCACGGACGCGAGCCTCGTGCTGCGCCGCCGCCGCCTGCGTCGCATCGCGGCTCCCGCGTCTCCCCCTCCGCTGCCGCCGCCTCCGGCACCGCGGAAGAGGCGGCGGCACGGAGACAGCTCGGCGCGCAGGTGCGCGCGGAAGCCGTCGCTGAGCAGGTAGAGCGCCAGGGGGTTGACACAGGAGCCGCAGAAGGAGAGGGCGCGCGCTGCCACGGTGAGCAGGAGGTGGGCGCGCGACGCGGCCGCCTGCCCCGGAGTGAAGGCGCGATAGAGGTAGAGGAGGTGTGCGGGCAGCCAGCAGGCAGCGAAGAGCGCCGCCAGCACCAGCACGGTGCGCGCCAGCTTCCTTCGCGCCTGCACCTGCGGCGACACGGACACAAAGACCCCCCCACACCCCACCCGTGGATAGTAGCCTCGGCAGACGCGGTCAGAGCACGTGCTGTGCGCGAGCACCTATTAAGGGTTGGAACGGCACCAAGGGGGGGAGGGGCCGGCCAACTCCACGCCCAGCTGCTCCCTGTGCCCATGCTGACACACCGTACCAGGTGTTAATGTAAGGCTGAGTCGATGAAGGAAGGCCGAGGACCGGTTGACATATTCGCCACTGTGTTTATGTAAGGGGTGTGTTCATTTAAGCGGTGGAGAGATGCTATCTGCCTCGCCTGGTTTACAGGAGGTCGTGGGTTCGATCTTGAGCCTGGCGCCTGCTGCTGTGTATTTAGAGTTTGCGTGTCTCTCTCTCCTCTCCCCGTGGATTTTTCTCCGGGTCCTCCGGTTTCCCCCCTCCACGTTTAGAATGGACGTCACGCACTTAGAGTGTTTGGCTGCTGCTACACATTTTAAACACGATGACGATGAGCTATCATTTGTGACAGCCAGGTCGCACACTGTCAGGGGTCTCCCCGACGCCTTCAAACTAAACCGGCGGTATGACATCTGACACTGCGACGTCGATGCCCCCCCCCCCTGCCAAAGCGCGGGGCCTTGGGCGGTCACGACCGATTGGCCGCACCCGAGGGACGGCTCTGGCCGAGAGAGAGTGAAGAACGCCGAGCGTCAGCCACCCACCCCTACACCCTCCCCACGTGTGCTGGACCCCTCCTGGCGCGCAGTGGAAACGATGGGGGGACGATCCTTTAAACCTTCCTCCAACACCACCACCACCTTACTATGCCCCCCTCAGCAGTGTAATGGATACGCCGCAGTTACTCGAGTCTAGTGGGGTAAAGTGTGGATACTCCTACCCAGGGGGGGGGAGGTATGTGGCAGCGTTCTGCGACGCGTCGGGGGCTCAGTTGCCCACGGGGGGGGGAGCGAATCGACGGATAAACAAATAATACAAGTGTTGAGAAAAAATATTCAAAAGAAAATATCCCACAATTAACCGTAAATTCCAAACACATCTTTTTTGTTACAAATGAAAAAAAATGTTTCCGACAAATACACACAGCGTGAAATCTCGTCGTAACGCTACTGCTGGTGGTTGTTACTGAACAGCAGCAGGATCGTGTTATGACTGACATGCGCATGAAAGCAAGATGCGCCATAACTGAATTGTAAGTATGGTTACCTTTACATCTTTTTTTTATCACTATCACCCTGAGACTGTCTTCCTCTAAACCCAACACGCGGTGCAACTGAAATAATAATATATAGCGTAATAGCCTAACATATTGTATACGGGGTGAAACACATTCGTTCGCTATTTCAGTAAAAAGTGAGTCGGGAGAAAGGAGGGGGCCACAGTCGGATCTCGGATAGCCCCCCCCCCCCCACCCCGTTGAAGGGAGCTGCGCTCCTGCTCCCACCTCTTCCCGCGCACCTCCGATTAGCACGCTTGGCTGCTGCATGTTCCTGTACGTGTGTTGAACTTCTTTCGCACCGTACGTGGCCAATCGTGTTAATCGGAGGCGCGCGAGAAGGACGAAAGAAGTTCAATACTAGCTTCACTACCCGGCTTCGCCCGGAACTTGGATTCACCACGCCCGGCCGCCTTTGTCTCCCCAGTGGCGATGTTCACACACCACACCAGTTACTCATTTGAGGCTGAGTCGACCTACGGGAGGCCCAGGACCTGTTCAAATAATCGTCACTGGTGGTGGCCGTGAGCGGGAATCGAACTCGGGTCGCCGGGTTCGTAGCGCAGCGCGCTAACCACTGCACATGCGCGGGTCACATGACAGAGATGTGACGTCACAGTTCACTTACCGTGCATTATTCCGTCCCCACCCCCTTCAAAATACAAAAGTGTATTTTTTTAATTTTTGCATGGTGCACAGTCTGGAAAGTACCCACATGGCAAATTTTAAGTTTGTTGCATGTCGGGAAGTACGCTAAAAATTTTGAACAGACACACGTAATCACAAATTTCCCTTTTTTATATATATAGATGTAGTGACATGACACTACGGAGCATAGCGCTGGTTGCTGGCAGAGAAGGGGATCTGCGGTTGCAGCAGCAGCCCTGTCTGACCGCAGGTCACGTGATAAGCCAGAGAAAGGGTCGTACGGGAAAAGTGATAGAGGGGGCACGTGAAGTAAGCCCGGAAACCTTCTAGAAGGTTCTGGAAGGGGGGCGTGGCCGGGGCGGAGCGAGGCCACGCTGGGAGGATAAAAGGGGACCCCGAGCGAAGACTCGGCGCTGTTGCCTAGAGTGAGATCCCGTCGTGCTGCTGGAGTCTTCGTCTGCGTCGTCACCATCTCGGCGTCGTCAGCCAGGGAGTCTGCCAGCTGTCCTGACTGGGAGCTGTAGTTACCTTTGTAACCTGTTAAGGCTGTTAATAAATAGAGTGCCTCCTCCTCCTAGTGTCTGTGAGTGCGTCACTACACACACACCATATATATACAATGTATACATCTGGCGAACGTGGAATATGAGGTCCAAAACACCCCCTACAACAGTGATTCTCAACTTGTTTGGCTACTGCTGTTACCCCCCTTGTTGAATTTTGTTTCAATCGCGTACCCCCTTCAACTGACCAAACATGGTTCTGAGGCAATAAATGCATGAATAATGAACGTAGATATTTTAACCAAATGTCGATTTTGTGAGATATCCTAACTAGTGAGTAACTGCAAGCGAATGAAACAAATCAACAGACGCTCTGCATGCATCACGCAATTTGTTCGCTGGCTACTCTTGGAAACAACTTTGTTTACGATTAATGAGTTTAGAAAGGTATTAATATAGTTCTAGGTTACATATGGATTTACATTTTATCATAGTTATTTTATATTGGCAGATTCATTCAACATTATTATTTAACATGAACTCACGCACCCCCAGGGGTCCGCGTACCCCCGGTTGAGAACCTCTGCTCTCGTGGCGCGGTCTCTGGAGCTCGAGTTTGAGTCCATTGGACTCCCTTCCACCACCAGGGGCGTGAGCAAGAATAATAATAAAAATGTCTCATGCGAATTCCATCCGAGGATTCCAAATGCGCAATGCATAAAAATCAGGAAACTAAAATAGAACCAGGGGCAACCGACCAAACTAAAGAGGGAAGGCTACTTTCAAGAGATGGGGCTTCAAAGCAGACAAGTATATTTACCAACTTCGATTGCCCGATTTAAAGTGCCAAGGCGTTCCATAGCGTTGGTGCCACGCTCACCGATCACCAAAAGAGCGCAACCTGACCTGGGAGTGCTGAGCAGATGGAAATCAGAAGATATTAAGGACCTTGATGGAATATATAAAAGTGTTATGAAAGAAGTTGCAGGGCCGCGCATTGAGCTCATCCATAAAGGACCACCACCCCAGACGCACGCTCAGGAGTGTCCGGCCACGTTTCCCGGGTTGGGGCAATGTTGATTCGTGTAATCCGACTTTATGCATTAGCAGGCAACTAATGTTTGGCCAATACCAAATACTGTACATGTTTTACCTATTGGAACTGAAGAACCCCGGAGGAAACACATGCGGAACAGAGGGAGAACATACAAACTCCACACAGTAAAGACACCCGAGTAGGGAATCGAACCCAGGTCCTATCTTGCGAGAGGAGGCGCGAGTGTCACCACTTCGCCATCACCACCATCACCGCCACTACACCCTGCCGCCCTGTGGCGGTGCAACCCTAACGGAGGAGCGAGAGCGCTGAGAGCGGGTACCTGTCTCCACGCGTGCTCTCCACCGCCGCCTCCGCGCTCCCCCGGCAGCTCGCGCGCGCTGGCGAGGAGCGCGCGCGCGATGTGATAGTAGTAGCCGCAGATAGCGCACAGCGGCAGCGCGTAGTAGGCGAGGAAGAGGAGTGACGCGTGGATGCGCAGCGGCTGCGCGTCGCCGTCCAGCGGGAAGGGCACGCAGACGAGCAGCGTGTGACCGTGGGGGGCCGCTGCCGCCCCCGCCGCGTCGCCCCCGTCGCCCGAGGCGGAGTCGCCCGTCCGCGGCTCCTCCTCAATGTCCACGACGGCGGTGTCGTCGTCGTCCAGGTGGAAGACGTGGACGTGCGAGAGGACGGCGTCGGGCAGCGCCAGGGCGAGCGCCAGTGCCCAAATGAGGGCGGCGCGCGCCAGCGCGCGGCGCAGAGCATGGCGCGGCGCGGCGCGCTGCAGCTTCATGGGCTTCACGATCGCCCTGTACCTGCGGGGGCGTGTACATTCCACATTTCCATGACTGGAGTTTATCCACAGGACAACCACCGTTGACTTCCCCCCATCAAGTGGTATTTATTTTGGTCGACCCTGGAGGGATGATGGGCTTAGCCAACCCGGCACCACGCACGGAGCAAAGTTGCGTCTGCCATCTGTGCGATGGTGTGGCGAACGGGATGGTGTTGGCGAGCGGGTGGCAGGATGGGTACCGAGATCTGGTAGCAGTATTGAGTTGAGCTTCAACGTGACAGTAAGACCGCGCAGTGTTTGGTAGATGCTGCCTGAGAAATACGTCCCGGTTTTGGTTGATGGAAAAGGTGGCCACCCTCACCCACTCACTCGCTCCCTCACCACGCACTTATTCATTCGTTATCTCATTATAATTCGCCAAGTCACTCACTAACTCGGCGCCTTCGTGATAGCCTTGCGCTATCCGAGTGGTGTGAATACCAATTGTACTCGTATTATTATTGACTTGACACTCAGCGGTACTTACTTTATCCACCTGGAGAGAGTGTGAATTGTGCACGCTGAGCCACAATGCAAGCACAATGCCCCCTCCTCCTCCCCCCAGACCATTCCGGCTCAGAGCAGGAGCCACGCTTGAGTCGACAATCTGTGCTCATTTCCGCCGCCGTCTCTCGTGGGTTTGTTTTCGTGGTCTGGATTTTGTGTTTTACTGCGGCGTGCATTCGTCTTCCTTGACGTCGTAGATCTGGATAAAGGTCCGCATCTCTCCATCGGCATTCTCGAGCTCCTGGGGAGGAATTCCACATTCCACCCTTTCCACACGACCCCTCTGAGACCCCCCCCTCTCTCTGCCTCTCTCTCTCTCTCTGCCGGGTCTCTGCAGAAGCGTGCGGATCGCTACTTATCTCACTTTCATTCTCGATGCAACATTCAGAAATTGTATTTATTATTGAACACGTACTGGGATTGTAAATGTTTGTGGGTTTATTCTCCAACACAAACGGTGTGCTGAACTAGTAAAAAATTGTCACGTTTTGTTTACGTGACAAACCTTACTAAGTGGGCTGTGTCGGGTGGTGGTGGTTTAACGACACATTTATATATTTACGCGATCTAATCTAAATAGAACATAATCTCTATTCGGGAAAATCTATTATAATAATATTATTGTTGTTGGTGGTGAGGCAATAGGCGGGCCCGTTACATGGCGTTGTGTCGCGTGCTCGAACCATCGGCGTGCAGCTAAACCGAGGCTGAGGGTAAAGAGAGCGAGGGGTATTCTGCAATTAAACTTCTTTTCCAGTTCCGCCACTTTTATTTGCCTCCATTTATACCCTCCCCACGTGTCCGTCGGTAACCGATCAGCTTTGATCAATCCTTCCCAGGGCATTGTGTGCAGTGTCGAGAAATCGCCAATTCCGGCCCGGTGGCTGCTACGAGCGGGAACGGCTAGCAAGCAAATCCTGGCACGGAGGGTTCACTCGCCTGTCATCATCATCCTCCTCAGGGAGTCGGTAAGACAAATGTATGAGTACCACATTTGTGGGAATATAAACGGCGGTTGTCCTACGCTGAAACTATCACCAGGGTTCAGCAATGTCCACCAGCGGCTCTACAGGGCTGGTCAACAACAACCACAATAACTACAACAACAACCACAACAACAACCGCTGTTCACTACTAAGTGAAGGTGACGTCACCACAGCGCTTGTCCCATGCTGGGTGCGCTTTGAGGCCACGTAAAGTGTTGAAAGTTCGTTGACAGGAGGTCACGGAAGAGAACCCGGTGCCGTGGGTTGACTGACTGAGGACTGGCAGATGCACCAGCTGTGCCAACTCTCTGCGTTTTATCCGCCCGGCGATCCGCTCGTTGTTGTGAGCGTCGCTCCTCTGCCCCTCCGTTGTTGCCGGAGGGCGACTGCCCCCAACTGCCCGAGCAGGGGGTCCTTCACGAGCTGTGGACAGTGGATGAGCACCAACGCCTCGGAGCCGACTCGCGCAGCAGGAACTCACTGCAGCTGTAAGGAATCGCTGTGCGGACTCTCTTTGCCTTTCGCCCCTCACACTCCTCGCCCCTCGTGCCGCGTCTTCACCGCATTTGACGCAGCTGTGGATCGTTCGCCTCCAGAGGCCAAGAGCCACTCTGGAAGCATCACCAGCCACAGTGTCGAGATGTTAACTATCTCGCCTAGTAGAAAGGAGGTCGTATAAGTCTCTCTCTCCCCGTGGTGGCGTGGATTTTTCTCGGGGCCCTTCGGTTTGTCCCTCCGCATTTAGAATCAGCATCACGCGTTTCGAGTATTCGGCTGCTATACATTTACACATGATGATAAGCCACTTCGTTGAGCTATCATTTGTGGCCAGATCGCTACCATAGCTCAGTGGACCTTACCCTGGTAAACTACAATACACATGTTGAGTTTAGCAACGGATTCACCAAAGGCAACTCTGGAAACTCGGTGGGCAATAGGATATGGCCACTGAGCGCTTGCTAAACAATGATGGGTCGATATACTCTACATACAACTTGCTGAAATGGTCCAGAGGCACATCACACCATCTGTTCAAACCCTTACTCCGCCACATCACTCCACACCATCACTCTGCAACATCACTCCACACCATCACTCCGCAACATCGCATTACACTATCACTCCACCCCATCACTCGACAACATCGCATCATAAGCATTGAGGCATTCCTACTCATCTCCCGTTCACAGCCTTGCAGAGCCAGTGGTGCAAATTCCACATTCCTATGACAGGATGGAGGGAGACCATCAATAGAACCGCTGTTGATCTCCCCCACACCAACTGGTACTCATTTATCGACCCCGGAGAAAGGAATGATGATAATGGGCTGAGTGGACCCCCCACCCCAACGTACACACCACGCATCGTCGCTCCTCGAGATAATCACAGAAACAGTGCAAGTCGGTGGGGTGGATTAACAGGCCGGACATTCTTAGTGCTCGCATTATTCTGCTCCGTGGGACTGCAAGGTTATAGCTTCAAGGGCCAATTAACCCCGTGGTGCGAGGGCATCTCCCAAACGCACTGGGGATGAGGGGGAAGCATCATTGACCTTGAGGGGCCGTCATTAACACATATTGTGAGGTTTTTTTGGTATTGCTCTCTTCCTGCTCGACAATGACCGTTCCCGTGTTGGCGGGAGGATCGCAGCAGCTGCCGATGGGTCTGAGCGCGGCTGTGCGCCCTGATGCGCGCCACCACCACCACCATCATCATCATCAGGAGCGATGCTTCCTCCCTCCGTACCTCCTCGCTGAGCGCAGCAGAATTTCCACCGCTCACGCGTGAACACCCAGAAACTGGCGACATCCTGATCGCCGATCGTGACCTCAAGGAACGCACGCGCAATGTAGACACGAGTGCCGATGACTCTTCTATGGCTGCTACGACTGCTGCTGCTGTTGCTGCCACGGTGACACCGATTGGTGTGAGGGACATGCCGCTTCGCCACCCCGCGTGGAGGGGAGCCACAAGGAGCGCGTTCGGCCACACGAGGCCGCGTCGCGCCCGACGAGTGGCGAGATGTTAACTACCTCGCCTGGTGAACAAGAGAACGAGGGTTCGATCCTGACCCTGGCGCCTGCTGCTGTATATTTGGAGTTTGCGGTGTCTCTGTCTCTCTCCCCCGTGGTTGCGTAGATTTGTCTCCGGGTCCTCCGGTTTTTCCCTCCACATTTATCATCAACGTCACGCATTTAGAGTATTTGGCTGCTAGACATTTCCACACGATAATCTACTTCGTTGAGCTATCATTTGTGGCCCGATCGCTTCATAAAAAGAGCTGCATAGCTCAGTGGGCCTGACCTAGTAAAGTACAAATAGAAGTCGACGCGGCTCTTCACAGAAACAGGTACCACGAACATCCTCAGAAAATTAGAAACGTAATGCACAATTGTATTCGAAGGTGTAATTGGTCAGGCGCCTCCTGGTCACTCCTCTATCGCTGCTACTGCCGCGGTCACTTTCCCGTGAACTTCGCTCGTGAATTCCTACGCCCATGTTGAGGACTCAGACGACCAGACGCCCGCGGTGTCATCTCATCCACGCTCTGTTCAACCACCACCGCACTGCCGGTCACTACAACGCACTCATTCTCTTATCCACTCACAAAGACAAAGATCCCTGTATAGCATTGGCAGACTGCAGAAGCATGTGCCGTTGGCGAGAACCTATAAAGGCCGGTACGGCACACGAGGGGGTGGGTGGCCAGCAACACGCCCGGCCGCCTTTGTCTCCCGAGTGTTGATGTTTACACACCGCACGAGGCACTCATTTGACCTAGGGGAGGCCCAGGATCGGTTCAGATAGTTGTCACTGGTGTTAGCCGTGAGCGGGAATCGAATGAGTAATCCCCCCCCCCCCCCACATTGTGCAAGAGCGCAGAAGCGTGGTCACCACATCTACGCCTCTATATAAGGGACGAAACAGGTGGACTTCTCCACAAGACTGGCTGTCGCCTGATGAAGCTGGTTGTAATTACTGGCGAAACGTCGTACTCAGATTGTAAATGTTGTGGCTTGGCTCTCCAACACACCGGTGTACTGTACTAGTACACTACACTGTACACTACACTATACACTACACTTAAACACTGCACTATACACTGCACTATACACTACACTATACACTAGTGCTGTACTAGTGACCAATTGGCACGTTCTGTTTACGTGACAACCCTTACTCGTTGGCTGTGTCGGGTGATGGCGGGTTTTAACGACACATTTATATATTTACGCGATCTAACCCAAAACCTCTATTACGTTTCATCAGCGCATCGTGTAGAGCTCGTCGAGAGGAGTAGATCGCCGTGTCGTTCGCCTTCAACAGACATAGAATGACGTCGCAACGCAGTTTATGCGAGAGCCAGACGCTTATGGGACCCCGGGGTCCCGCCATAAGGTTACATTCAAGCAACGCGTTAGCAACACTTAGTTGTTACATCTACGACACTGCTGTTTGTAGCTGGCCGTTTGACATTTTCGGCCTTTGCGCCTGTGCTCGTCAACTGTGTTGAAATCCCGTAAATATAAATACGTCGTTAACTCACCACCACCTGTCACAGCAAATCAGTGAGGTTTGTCACGTAAACAAAACGTGACAATTAGCCGCAAATTCAGCAGAGCGGTGTGTTTGTGGGTTGACTCTCCAACACGCCGGTGATGCTGAAGTAGTCACTAATTGGCACGTTTTGTTTACGTGGCAGACCTTACTCATTGACTGTCGGGTGGTGGTGGTTGGTGGGTTAACGACACGTTTATATCTACGTAATCTAACAAACCATACTTTTATTATGGACATTATTGGTCGCGAGAGCCATCCTACTGCTGCTGCTGCTGCTCTGTGTTAAACCAAATAACAGTGCTGATAAGTGGCGGGGTCAGAGGTTAAGGCCGCGAGCCGCCACCGCGGAGTCCGCGACTCCAGCGGCCACTCTGCGCGGTAGCCAGAAGCTGCACGTCACGAGCAGTAAGCCACAGGTGGTGCGGTTTCACGTCGTCCGTCATCATCGTCATCATCCACCGTGCTCTATCCGCTGCTGGACGACAGCTTCCCCAAGTCGTCCCTATTGAGGAGTGAGTTCGAGCCGTCCCCTCGCCCGTCGCGGGGTGTGCGGGCGAGCAGCACGCAGGCGGAGGGTGAGGTGGCCGGGTGAGGTGGCCGTGCCCCCTCCTGCTCACCTGTCGGCGGAGAGCGCGGTGAGCGTGAACACGGACACCCCGACGCTCGTGAGCTGGATGTAGGGGATCAGCTTGCAGCCGAACTCTCCGAAGAGCCACTGCGGCGCGAAGTACTTGGCGGCATCCACGGGCACGCAGGCGAGCAGCAGCACGGCGTCGCCCAGCGCCAGGCTGCACAGCTGCACGTTGGGGCCGCTGCGAAGCGAGCGCGCGCGGCACACGGCGCTCATCAGCGCCACGTTCCCCACCACCCCCACGGCCATGATCGCCGCGTACAGCGCCGCGATGGAGGCGCGCAGCGCAGGACCCGGCATCGCCGAGTCGCCCTCCGCGTCCTCGTCCCACACGGCGTCGTCCTCCTCCTCCTCCATCCAGCCGGGCTGCACCCCCGAGGTGCCCGACCACAGCAGGGCGGGCGCCCGCGTCGCGTTGCGCGGGACGCTCATGGACGAGTTGAGCGACGTTCGCGCTCCTCCTGCGGTCGCCCGTTCTCTCTCGGAACCCTGAGAGACGAGGCGAGGAGGACTCGGAGTTTGAGACTTCAGGTCGGATCGTGCCAGCACGCGTGGGGGAGGCGTGCGAGGGAGAGCAGCGTGCAAGTGAGTGCAGAGAGTGAGAGAGTGCGGAGAGTGAGAGAGTGCGGAGAGTGAGAGAGTGAGAGAGTGC
>CM025673.2:249755-274132 GCA_014621495.2 Entosphenus tridentatus | reverse complement strand
CCCTCCCAACCCAGCTTATATATATGCTCCAAGCACGTGTGCTGTTCTATTCAGACGCTGTCGCCTCGACAGACCTGGTTTCACCTGAAGACGGCTGCTTGCGTTGTGGCCGAAACGTCGTGAGAATTATTTTATTATGTTTTATTATTTTTATTATTTTATTACTCCCCTTCTACGTGACTTTACCGAAAAAACCAAGAAGATGAGTTTTGATGTGGTTTCCTTATTCACCAAAGTTCCTGTACCTGATACCATCGCAATCATTGAAGACTTGGTTCATCAAGGACTGAATACCGAGGTACCCGCCCCCCCCCCTGGTGAGACACTGCTTAACCAATACATACTTCACCTGGAATGGAACTTTCTACAAACAAACTGAGGGCACCACAATGGGCTCCCCCCTATCTCCGGTTGTAGCCAACGTTTGCATGGAGAAATTTGAGACTGACTCCATCCAGACTGCCACTCTACGCCCAACCTTATAGAAGAGGTACGTAGATGACACTTTTGTCATCTGGCCACATGGCCGGCCTGCTCTAGACCAATTTCTCGACCACCCAGCCATCAGATTCACCATGGAAGTCGATAAAGATGGCAAGCTACCCTTTATGGATGTCCTAATTAAAAGGAGACCTGATGGTTCAATGAGCCACTCTGTCTACAGGAAAGCTACCCATACGGATGCTTACCTAAAACCGGATTCCCACCACCATCCATCCCAGAAGAATTCCCTCATCAAGACTCTACACCATATAGCTACGGTCGCTAAGCCCTTGTGCCCGTGACTGGCCTACCTAAAAATCTGAGATTAAAATGGCGCCCTGAAGAGGAAGCTGCGTTCGTGGCACTTCGCGCTCGCTTGTCCGATGCACCGATGCTCCAATATCCCGATTTTTCGTTGCCGTTTATCCTCGACACCTATGCCAGCGATACGGGCATAGGCGCCATTTTATCTCAGTCGAAAAACGGTGTAGAGAAGGTGGCCGCATACGGCAGCCATTGTCCTTTCCCTCGCGGAAAGTCGCTATTGTGTCACCAGGAGGGAACTGTTGGCCATTGTCTATTTTGTGCGGCTGTTTAGGCCTTACCTTTACGGCAGAAAGTTTATTGTACACACTGATCATGCGGCTCTCCAATACTTGTTGGCTCGAGATATTACCGGAGTTCTCGTTCGATGTCATTTATCGTAAGGGTTCCCGGCATTGTAATGCCGATGCACTGTCTTGACTGCCGCCGGTGACTCGTTGCGCGTGTTCCTCTGGGACAAGTCATTGCTCGCCTGTCGCCTCGCTGCCGCGGACTGTCATGTCCGCGGTAAGCGAATCTCCCTTGCATGGGGCGGATGTGCCGGCCGACGATGTATTGCAGTTGCCGCGCTCCGTATGGATGCGCGAGCAGCTGTTGGATGACTCCTTAGGGGCTCTGCGGCGTCAGGCGGAACAGACGCGTGAGGGTTCTGTGTCAGTGGAAGGTGGTCGATTGGCTTTTCAGGAGGGCCTTTTGATGTGGAGGGATGATATAGTGGACCGTTGGCGCATTGTAGTTCCCGATGCTCTCTGTGACGGGTTGGTTCGCATGTTGCATGCTGAAAAGTTGTTGTACCTTGGTGTTAAAAAAATCCGGGATTATTATTGGCCTGGTATGACAACCGACGTCTCTAAACTTATTCGCTCCTGTCATGAGTGTGCTTGGTGGAAGCCGCCACGCCTGAAGTACCATCCGCTGCTGCAATCTATGTTACGCGCATCAATGAATTGGTGGCTCTTGATGTCCTGGGACCCTTCCCGATCACTCCCAGGGGTAACAAATACCTTTTGGTGGGTGTGGAATATTTTCCCGGTGGCCGATGGCTTGGCCCTTACCTGACCAATCCGAATCCTCCATCGCTGATGCATATTTGAATGGCTATATCATGGACAAAGGCACCCCGGACCAGGCCGGAATTTCTATTCTAAGTTGCTACGCGACGTTTGCGATGGTTTGGACACCAAAAAGATGAGGACGTCGCCATATCACCCTCAGACTGAAGGGATGGTCGAGCATCGAAATCTGACTTTGACAGCCATGCTCTGCCAGACTGTGGATGCCAAACAGGCCGATTGGGATTTGCACATGCCTAGCGTGCTTGCCGCTTATAGGATGGCTCCGCACACTTCCACGGGGTTTTCTACATTTTTCCTCATGTACAGAAGGGAAAATATGCCGCCTATTGATGCTCAACTGAGATCGCTTGTTGGGGGCACTAAACTGACCCTGCCTGACCATGTGCGGGACTCCCTGTGCCGGATTTCTGAGGCGCGGGAGGCGGCTCGGGTTAACACCGCAAAAACGCAGGCGCGCAATGAGCACTGTGCGCGCAGGTCCGGCCACGATTTGTGATGGTCCGTCGGCGACCGGGCCTGGCTGCGTTGTCCTCAGGTGCCTATTGGCACCCCTCCCAAACTTCACAAGCCGTGGCGAGGGCCGGTTGAAGTGGTTCAGGTTAAGCGCCCACAGTGTGTACGTATTCGGGTGGGTAGGCGTCGTTCGTTCGTTCGTTCATCCGTCACAGTTAAAACCCTTCGTTCCTCCACGTGTTGCTTCGTCATCTGCACATATTGGGTTGCCGGTGTCTGGCATGTCCAATGAGGTGGAGGGGCTGCAGTTGCACGTTGTTTTGCCGTCCACAGCATCCGAACCCCTGACTGCCGTCGCGGACGATGGCCTTGCCCAATCCGGCCCTGTTACATCGCTCTTTTGCCGACCGCTCGACTTCCTGCCGCGCCGCTCCACCCCGGCCCCACCTTCATTCTCGAACCTTTGAGAAGGATCCGGGGATGATGTCATCCCCTAGCCCCCCCCCCTCTCCTGGGGTCTGGGGTCCGCTCCTTTTACATACTGTTACATATGTTGAGTATCCTCCTGACGTACGTACTCGGAGATGGAGGTAAGTTAGGGGCTTTCGCCAGGGTTTATTATAGCTGTTACAATAACAACAAGGGTACACAACTTCCAGGGGCTAGGGGATCTACTCTGAGTCCGGGTCCCTGCCGGCTAGCTCCGGTCTCTCTACAGCTACCACCGGCTTCTCCCCAGACTCACCACTCGATCCCTCTCTATCCCTGGTTCCCTCTTTACCCTGTTTACTTTACCCTGTTTACTTTACCCGTTCCCACAGTGACCCGCTTACGTCACGGGGTATCCCTTAAGTACCCTAGGAGACGTGATGTCATGTGCACTGTCCAGCGCGCGTGACCCCACGTCCCGTGAAGTCATCGCGCGCCGGACAGCGCACGC
This sequence comes from Entosphenus tridentatus, assembly GCA_014621495.2. Lineage (NCBI taxonomy): Eukaryota > Metazoa > Chordata > Hyperoartia > Petromyzontiformes > Petromyzontidae > Entosphenus > Entosphenus tridentatus. The sequence goes on along the minus strand of CM025673.2, from coordinate 270,856 downwards.
GACGCCACTACTCTCCCCTACTCCTCTACATCACCCCCCCGTGAAAAAAAAACAGACGACCTGGCTGCAATCACCACGCAAGCGGGGCCCCACACTGGACCGAAGACCGAACAAAAGTGCGTGTGCCTTAAGGTAAAACCGGCTGCTAGACAATTAAACATTAGGGCAGCACGGCCCCTCAAGCAGAACAGCAACAACAAAACAAAACAAATAGAGCCCGAAGGCCTCATCCACCGGATAGCGCCGAACGGGCGCCAGGGACTGGGCCCGCTGAACGGCTACCAAGGCCATCACCGGAACCGCATCCCCCTCGAGTGGGTATGCGCTGCTGGCCCTCTTCCCCGTGCGGCGTCTGCCACCCGTGCAGGTGGTCCGTCAGCGGGCAACAGGCCCACCGCCGTGGCCTCCGGTGACCGGGGGGTTTCTGTCGGCCTCACTCGGGAGAGGCCTGGGGGCACAGACACAGGCCGGACGTCACCTCTGTCAACGAGACCCGGCCGGTCAGGCACGCCGGACACATAATCAGCCAGCCGCTCCGGAATTGGGGGTGGATCCCCCAGGGTAGATGGAACATAACGTTTGAGCCGGGACGGGTGCACTATCCACTGCCGGCGAACGAACCGAATCCGGATGCATTGCGGCCGGCGGACCTCCACAACCTCCATGGGGCCCTGCCAAGGGCGATGCAATTTGGCCGATGTGCCAACGGGGACCTGGGGACAATGCAGCCACGCTTTTTGACCCGCTACCCACGGGAGGCCAGCTGCCTGGTGTTTGGGCAGCCGCTCATTAGCCGCCTGCCGGCTGGCGGAATTTTCAGCAGCGGCCTGTCGCGCCTCGCGCAGCCGGTCAAGCGCGACCTTCAAAGGGGCCGGCACCACCGACCCCTTCCTGGAGGAGCCAACGTCCATCTGGACGTCCACCGGAGGCTCCGGTTCCCTACCATACATCAAATAAAAAGGCAAAAATCCCGTGGAGGCATGAGGGGCCAACCGATACGCCGCCAAGACCCCCGGGACGAACAAGTCCCAGTCTGACTGGGACGTGTTCACCTGGTGGCACAGCATGGACGTAAGGGTGCGGTTCAAGCGCTCTACCATCCCGTCTGACTGGGGGTGGTAGGGCGAGGTGCGGATTTTCTTGGTGCCAAGGAGGTCACACACCTCCTTGAGCAACCTAGATGAGAAATTCCGCCCCTGGTCAGTCAACAATTGTTCCGGCGTGCCCTTGTCAAACACGTACCCCTGGACGAAGGCCTCGGTGATAGAAGAGGCCGACTGATCGACCAAAGGCCATGCCATGGGCCAACGTGTGAGGTACTCAACGCCCACCAAGAGGTATTTGTGGCCCCGTTGGGATGCAGGGAATGGCCCCAAAATGTCGAGCACCACGAGCTCATTAACGCGAGAAACCCGGATGGACTGCAGCGGGGCCCAGTCCCGGACAACTGGGGCCTTCCTCCGCGCGCAGTCGTGGCAACCCTTCAAAATCAGTGCCACGTCACCCTCAACACCCGGCCAGTAATAGTCCTGCAGTAACCAAAAACTGCAGGATGATCCAGAACCTGACTTTGAACTCAGGGAGTCAGACGACGAAATAGACGAGCAGTTTGATGAGTGACACAGGGTGGTGATTCTGATGGTATTACTGTGGTAGTAGTAGTATCCATTGATGCAGTGTGGTGAATCTGGACCTGGTTACCCTTGTTAACACTATCTAAGTACACACAGAGCTTGATAACAATGTAACCTTATTCACATATGTAGTGGCGTAACGCGCGCATGGTTTGCAAACAGTTGCATTCATGTATGGGGTTGCAATCAGGTCAGGACGAGCAGGTGCAAGCGTGTGGCCTGGGAGATAGCAGACAGAGAGACGCCAGCAATTAGGGAAAGAGGCAGTGATTGTCTGGCTGCAAATGCAAACACGGAGGAGGCGCCAAGAAGGCCAGATATAGAGGCAATAAGGATGGGAGCACATGAAAGAAACGCCGGAAGGATGCCGGCTTAACGAGGGCCACCTAAGGACACTTAATGAGGAGGAGGATATAAGGGGAATGTGTGAAGCAACAGGTTGGGTTGGTTGGAGATGAAGAAGTCAATACAAGAGAAGTCCGGGACCTCGCCCTCCTTAGCGGTGTTGGCACGGGTGAGGTTGAAAGTGTGGGTGTAGTAATAGGCTAGCGGAGGAGAGGCTAGCAGAATCCTTAAAGTGTGAGTGTGATAGGCTAGCGGAGAATAGGCTATCAGGAGTTCATCTTCTTGGTTCTTTCGGTAAAGTCACGTAGAAGGGAAGTAATAAAATAATAAAAATAAAACATAATAAAATAATTCTCACGACGTTTCGGCCACAACGCAAGTAGCCGTCCTCAGGTGAAAACCAGGTCTGTCGAAGCGACAGCGTCTGAATGAAAAAACACACGTGCTTGGAGCATGTATATAAGCTGGGTTGGAAGGAGGGAAGAAAGGGGGAGCAGGTATATAATCACATACCTGCATTTCCCATAAATATGCTAAATTCCTCTTGATATGCAAATTATTTTGTCAAGGCGCCCCTTTCCCCCCCCCCTTCCAACCCAGCTTATATAATGCTCCAAGCACGTGTGCGGTTTCATTCAGACGCTGTCGCCTCGACAGACCTGGTTTCACCCGAGGACGGCTGCTTGCGTTGTGGCCGAAACGTCGTGAGATTTTATGTTCTATTTTTATTATTTTATTACTTCCCTTCTACGTGACTTTACCGAAAGAACCAAGAAGATGAATCCCTGCAGTCACGAAAGCTTTAAATCGAAAAAAAGGCTATCAGGAGATTCAGTGAAAGGTTAGCTGGGGTGAGAAGCTAGCGGAGTATACAGTAAAAGGCTAGCGGAGAATAGGCTAGCGGAGCCAGAGAGAGGGAGCATCCGTGGCAGGTTAGCAGAATGTGGAGTAACAGGCCAGCGGAGCAAGAGAGGGAGAGTTCGCGAGAGAAGTACGTGGTGTGGAACGTGAGGAGCATCCGTGTGGGATGCTTTGAATAAAGCGACAGAAAAAGTCCGCGTGAATAAACACCACTACACATTTCCATCACTAACGATATATGGGATTACATGTATCGACGAAGTATATGCGAATGTTAATGTTTATAATTTTCAAGTAGTTCCTTACCTCACTGTGGTATTCCTTGTGATCCTGTGTTTTCATTGTGTATTGAAACCAATAAAGACCAGTTTGTGACCTAACTGGCTTTGATATAGGTAGTTTCAGTAATAATGCCCATGTAATCGTTCCGGACGCCTGTCATAGGGTATAAAAAGGCATGGTAACTACAACCAAGCTGCCACTCCGCAAAGGGGCCGTCCATAAATAACCTCACGATTTTGACCTCCCCTCGTCACAAAAAGTCAGACCCCCTCAAATGTCACAAAACTCTGCCACCCCCACAGAACCATATCGCTTCAAAAAAACTTGAAACTATTGTCATAGTGCGTATTAAAATGTGGCGCTGCACTCCGATGGAGAAAATACATATTAAAAAGGAGACATTGGAAAGCTGAAATTTAGTATAAAATTCACTTGAATTATTCGTCTAAAACGAAGGAAAATAGTCTAATTATAACAATCACATTCATTCCACAGAATTAAAAGTCCTAGTAGAATCAATTTTTAACAATCATTCAAAAAAATTACTTACTGTATGCTTCTCCATTCTCCCATGGAGAAGCAAAATGCTCCTTCCATGGAATAAAACAATGTATTTTTTGCGCATAAAATACTAAATCATGCACACGATATACCGAATCGTGAGCAGTTCAAAAACACGTTCCTTCTGAGTGGGCAGGTAGGAACTTGGTTGGATAGCGCATTCGTGCACAACAGAAAAGACAAATAATTCCTGGTGGGAAGTGTGGAACCTGTTGTTTCTAGCTGTAAAACATCATGCCCACTAACCCACCGTTTCAATAATGGCCATGCAATGCAGAATAGAGGAAACGAAGCTCGATACGCTTTGGTTCTTTCAGTAAAGGTCACTGTGAAAAAAGAACCAAAGAGTGATCCTTGCAGTCACGAAAACAAATTTAGAATATGCAGCTCAATGTAACAAAATAATCCCTGCCAACAGCAAATGGTGAAATATCCACGTCTATAAACATTAGAACCTCGTAAAAATTCAAATTCCTTACATGCAACCACAAACATGCACAGAAAATTGAAGTGCAATGCAGAAGGCTTTTATTCGTAGTCAGCCACAATTATTCTTCCAGAACATTTGATCAAAAAACGGTACAAAATGCTGCTCTATTTCTCAGTAGCACGGGCGGTCATTTTGGTGTAAGTGAGCCCCTTGTAGACGCCACTCAGGGGAACGTCAAAGAGAGCGCCATTCATGCAGGTGATGCGCAGCAGGGCCGTGTACGGGAGGTCGATGTTTGCACGCCCGATTTTGGCGACAACGGTGACAGTCTTGCGCGGAGGAACTGAGACAGGGAACGTGAGAGTTTCCGTCCGCTCCTCAGAGTTCTCCAATGCGTGCGTGGTCTCAGAGCTCAAGGTGAAGCTGAACCCAGCCTCCCCCTCCACGACCTCAGGTATGCCTGCCGAGACGGTCAGGCTGAAGGTGAACTCGATCTTGTTGGTCGTAGACCACGACGACTTTTTGGTTATCGTCTTGGAGCTCTCGAAGGTGTGAGACTGCATGACGCTGGTGTCGTTTATGTACTCCATTTCTTTAATCTCCTCCATCTGCACGTTAGGCAGAATCTGGTGCATAGTTGGGTACTTCATGTTCTGGATCACCGACGACTTTACAGCATTGATGAAAAGGAAGCCCATGGAGTCGATGTCAGCCCCCGCTCGGCCCTGAACGCCCAAGCAGATGCCGGAGCCCACGTCGATCTTGTACTCGGTCTTAAGCCCCCAGTCCGTCATCTTGGCAAAGAACTCGCGGTTGCGGCTCGTTCTGAACTTGATGGCACCCAGACGCGTGCCGGCCCCATTGCCCCACAGGGAGAGCTGCGACATGAACTCGCCCGACTGGAATTCAAACTGCTGAGCAGAAGAGTCCACGGTGCCGAATTTCTGCCTTCGCCCGTCAGTCAGCCACACCTCCACACCCCTCACTTGCCAGCCTCCAACGCTCACGGAGAGTTTCTGCAGCGTGGCCGCATTGCTCCTCCCATCAAACGAGAAGGCATTTCCACCTTGCCCTCCAATGATGTGCAGCGTAAGTGGGTACGACATTATGTCAACCTGGATGGAGACAGAAGGGAAAGCAGGTTTCCAGCCAAGTATTCCTGCCTTACCATAATTTACAAAAAACAGAAGCAGGACTACAGTTCACTAGCAACTGTAGTTCAGTGTACTATTCGTGTCTTAAAATTTGGACATTAAAATACTTCAGAAGGGCTGAAAAACAGTGGGCACCAAATAGTGCGCAATAGCCATTTTACATGCTGCTAAATCATGTTTTAAATCTTTGGCAAGTATGCAACAAACATAACGAGAGTCAAAATTACTACCGTTTCTAGATTTAAATTTGCGGAATCAATATTAAAGCAAAAAGTGTGCAACACAATGAACTCGCCGCTGATAAATTAACAATTAGTCCTTCAAGCGTGAGTGCTCATGGAACTGCGGGCATTGTTGGTGGCAGAGTATAAAAACTAAATTCCCATACATTTTTCTCCCAACAACAAACAGCAGGATAGAGTATGGCCCATTCCGCAACCCTTGATCCACTCAGCCACAGTAGACCATCATGCAGTGGGGCAATGCACGTGTCAAGTTGCAGTAGCACAAATACCTTTTCTTTCCACGAACAATTAAAAAGTTCGTATAGACGATCCAGGGACTTGGCTGAAGGCGACCTAAACGGGTCATATGAACAGAAGCAGTTGAGTTAAGCTAGTGTGGGGAAGCCAGATTAACCCTATAATGAAAAGGCAACCATGTTTGCATATGCAGATCGCCCAGGCAAGAACCATCCTGGCCGAACTAAACAGCAGAGGTTTTTTAGAACGCAGGCATAATGCAGTGGTCATAAAGGCGTCAATCAAGGTAGAGAAATGTATGACAGCACTGTTTGAAAATGGGTCAATTTAGACCCTTTAGATTAAAAAAATTAGGTGGCAGACAATTAAATTTGAGAATTCCCATTTTCTGTGTTTCAAACTTAAAATGGTTCTCAGCTTCTGCCATACAACCCTCAGATTTCAGGTCAATAAAACGGTAGTGCGGCCCTATGCTACAAATCTATTTTTACAACAGAGATTCAGCCAGAATTTTGGCAGGTGAGACTTTGAAAAAGGTACAGCACAGACATGGTTTAAAAAAATTACGGGGACATCAACCCGGCTAATACTGGAAAATTATATTGTTCAAACAACAAGCCCATTGTTGATGTCAAGGGAAAATGTAGGTAAACAAGCTAATGCATGCTTTTATTTGCAGTATAAAACTTCTGGGCCCCAAAATTATTCAAATTTGGTGTCTTTAATGAGTTGGCTTGCATAAAACGTCGAAATGGAAGATCACATGGATTATGTTAAAACGCAATAAGGAGCAAAATGTACGGGACCTGGACAGGCTTTCTTAAGGAAATATTGAATTGTCATGCGCGGTGAGTGCGTGTAGAAAGCGTCAGCTCGTTCGGCTTAGTACCTCCAAAGACACTAATCCTCAAAGTTAAAAAAAGAATACTGACCACGCAGAAAGTTAAATACAAGTATGAAAAAAGACAACCAACATGCACCCAACATGGTCTGGAACGGGGCACAACAGCAAATCCTACAGCAAATCCAGCAATGTAGCCCGCCCCACTCACCACTTACAAAAGCAGTCAGCCCCGTGAAGAGCAGATGCAGTGTGCTGTCTACTCCCTCCTTTATATCGAGGGAGCGCACGTCACGTGGAACAATCACGCTGGTTTGCCTTCCCATCCCTGGCCAATCATGGGGGTCGGAGGGAGAAGGCAATCATCGCAAGTCAATCAGTATGACGATTCACTAATTGGATGGGTGGCGCTTCCTGCACTCGTTCCTATTTTGCGTGAGACTCCGTTAACGAGCCCAGCCACGCGCGCTCGGGCTTCATAGACGCAATCACGACCCCCAATGAGTATGTTGAGAGTCCATTGAGGGAGCTCACATCACGTGACAGAATTACGCGCGCGTGCCTCCGCCCATCTTCCCCTCCAGGCCAATCATCGGGAGACAATCACAGCGAAGATTCGCTCATTGCACGCGCGCCCATTGTGTGAGGCGCCGTTCATGAGCCAAGCTACTCGCACGCGCATCGTTAATGCAATCACGGTCCCGATAGTTGTGTACTCAAGTGATTTAAACGGTTTTTTTCTCTTTAACATGGTCCACACGAAAAAGTTCAAATTAGCCTCGCTACCAACACCATCTGTAATTCATGTTGTTAATAAGTGCCTTATCGATTGAACTGAACGTGCCTCTGGATATTTTGTTTTTACTCATTTGTTCAATTGTGGAATGCTTTGATTTGTCTGCTGGCCGGGTCTCCCTTGAACACGTTCCTTCGGAGTGGGCAGGTCAGAACTTGGTTAGACAGCGCATCCGTGCGATCCGTGTCACGCGGCAAAGCTGCGTGGGGCGGCGCGTCACGTGGTGCTGAGCCCGCCCGAAGCGCTCTATGAAAAACAAATCGAGGGCGTGGCTATGCACGACAGACAGACAACTAATCTCTGGTGGGCAGTGTGGAACTGTTGTTCCTACCTGTAAAAATTCATTTCTATAAGGGAACTCCGTAGTTAAATTAAAGATCCTAAATTGTAAAATTCAGTCACTCATGGTTCATAGTCGGATAATGGCGAAAAGCATGACGTCATTTTCTGGGTACAAAGAACTAAAATTTCATGGAGGAATAATTAATCATGGAGGACGCGTTGGCTATTGTACGCTTGCTGAATGACGTATATTTAGTAGGTACTCCATGATTCATTATCCCTCCATACTCAAAAATGACTGATATCGTTGTACCCAAAAACGTTCTCTCTATATTATCATAAATGTTATCGTAAAATAATAATAGTATAGAAATTAAATTCTGATATTAAAAAAATATTATTTAATAAACAATTGTGTGATTTAAAATTCTGTCGATTGATATGACAGGAATAATAGTACTTATCAAGCGTTTTTAATATAACGACTGCATTCACATTTTATTTGCACTTCCTCTCCCTGACGAAGTTTTTTTCTCTATAAAGGTGTGACGTAGTTTGACTTCCGGTTCTTAAGTTTAACATAATATAATCTATCTTTTTTTTCTCTTTTCTTCTTTCTTTTTTTATATAAAAGTCTCCGCGCGCTCGCGCTTGCGGGGGATTTGGCTCTCGGACGGTGGGCTATATGTAGAAAAAAAAATTGCCAGGCGGCACGCCCTAAGCCCCGCGGTGGGAATAGGCTATTTCGTTTTCCCATCCCTAAACTTTAAAGTTGTTTAATGAACGCATTTGTGCGGTTTATATTATTAATTATTTACTTATTGCTCGACATCGACCGTACCAACTGACGCCAATTGCGTGGGGGGGGGGGCGGACCCTGCCAAGTGATGCACCTTCGCTCGAGCTCACGGGGACATTTCCTTTTACGCGTTTTACAGCCAACACATACACACATGACGCTGCGGATATTTCTCCACAGTGTCACGTCCTCTTCGTCCCCCCTAACACGTTATGTCCAGTTTATACTACAGACTCCCTACATAATAATATTTTGGTGCTTACATAACATTAATCTTGCACGGGTGGGGGATGCTGGGGAGGGGGGGTAGAGGCCCAGCCTCTAGCCTGGCAATGTGCCAACTCTGCTGCCTCGCCAATGTAGGCCAGGACGGGGGCTACGCATGGCACAAGGCCTCAACATGGCAATGGTAAGTACAAAGTTCCTTGCTTCTTACGCTAACAACTCAAGTCCATTGATTACTATTGTTAAACACATTAGTTCACAAACATTACAATAATAATGTTTGTGTGCAGATCATTAATCGTGTTCATTGCTTATTATTAAACAAACACGTTGCCAGATATTGTGTGCAGATAACAACTCGGGTTTATTGTTTACCATTATGCAACAAGTTGACAGATGTTACAATCATTATGTTTGTGTGCACAAAAGTCTTTTTGGATTTTTACGTTGCTCAATTTTTCCTTTTTTTGATGCGCTTTTATGACGCTGCCACGGTCTACTGCCAGTCTGTGATTTCTGATTATTTCTTCAATACATTTCTATTGTTTCCATCGCTCACGTCACGCTATTTCCTCATACGCAATACTGCCATACTGATAGCTGTGCCATCATCGAGGATTGCTATGCCCGTCCATGTGTGTGTCTTTGAGTCCATATGTGTGTGCGTGTAGAGCCATGCGTGTCTTTAACTCCATGTGTGTGTCTGTCTTTTTCGAACGGACAACGCCCCATGTGTGTGTGTACGTCAAAGTGTTTATACGTGTGGGTGTCAGTCCAAGTGTGCGTGTCAGTCCATTTGTGTGCGTATAAGTCGCTGTGTGTGTTAGTCCATGTGTGTGTGTCAGTCGATGTGTGCGTGTACGTCGATGTGTATGTGTGTGTCAGTCCATATGTGTGTGTGTTAGTCCACATGTGTGTGTAAGTCTATACATGTGTGTGTCACTCGATGTGTGTGTGTAAGTCAATGCGTCTGTGTGTGAGTCCATATGTGTGTTAATCCATGTCTGTGTATCTAAAGTAAATATCTGTGTGTCACAGTCCATATGTGTATGTGTGTGCAGGGCTATGTGTGTGTCAGTCTATGTATGTGTAAGTTCATGTGTGTGTGTCTTAGTCCATATGTGTGTGTGTAAGTACCTATGTGTGTTTAAGTCAATCTGTGTTTTAGTCCACGTATTGCTGTGTGCAAGTCGGTGTGTGTGTGTGTGAGTCGCTGTATGTGTGTACATCCATATATGTGCGTGAAACTCCATTTGTGTATATCTCAAGTGGATGTCTGTGTGACAGTCCACATGTGTATGTGTGTGTACGCTAATGTGTGTGTCACTCTATGTATATGTGTGTGTCGCTGTATGTGTGTGTAACTCCATGTGTGCGTATCTCAAGTGCATGTCTATGTGTGTGTGAGTCCATATGTGTCTGTAAGTTGATGTGTTTGTGTGTGTCAGTCCATATGTCTGTGTGTGTGTGTCTCAGTCCATGTGCGTGTGTGTTAGTCGTTGTGTGTGCATGCCTCCTTGTTAGTCAGTGTAACTACATTTCTTTGCGTGTCTGTAGGTCCATGTGTGCATCTTAGTCCATGCGTGTGCTTTATTCACCTGCTCAAGGCCTATGATACCATCAGTAGGCCTGGCCTCTGGGTTGCTCTTCGTGCTTTCCAAGTCCCGAACCCACTCATCACCATCCTTAAGGACCTTCATGATGGTGAGCGGCCCCGCATATTAACTACGTGGCCCTGAGTCAGAGCCATTCCCTTTACACCTTGGGGTGCAACAGGGATGTCCTCTGGCTCCCAAATTGGACCACGTAGTTCGTCGAGCCTTCAATGGCTGTACCAGAAGAATTCCCATCTGCTACAGATACAATGGGAGGCTGATCGATGCCCGGGTGCGGTCAAGGGATGGTTCCCTATTGCTCAACCACGTTATGTATGCCGATGATCTGCTAATGGCTGCTCACTCGGAGGAGGAGTTCGAGGTGCTGCTGCTGAACCTGGAGCTTGCCACCAACAGGTGGGTCCTTACCATCAGCCCAACCAAAAGCTAAGCACCTGCCTGGCTATTTTGTACCATTGGACACTCCACCCCCACAACTCCCAATTGGTGATGTGGCAGTTGTGGAGACAGTGGAGAGTTTCCCTGGGCAGTGTGCTAATGACCGGCTCCGGTTAAACAGCAGAGGTCTCACTCCGAATCGGTCGAACTGCAGTATCTTTCATTGGCTGCGTAACGCTGTGTGGAAGCTACCTGGTCTATCATTCCGTACGAAGCTTCAGGTCTTCTCGGCCACGGGCATTCCCTCCCTTCTCTACACTTGCGAAACTTGGACCCCCCTAATGGAACATCTTCGCCGGTTAGAAACATTTAGAATGGCCTGCCTACGATCCATCCTGGGTTTAACCAGGCGGTATTGTGTGAGGAGCTCACAAATCCTTGAAAGATGTGGACAAAGTCCCATTGGTGAGCTCCGGCAGGCAAGGCTGCATTGCCTGAGTCGTGTAGCCCGCATGGCCAGCCACCACATGCCTAAACAGCTTTTGTTCCGCCGGATCAAGGGGGCTAAACGGGCATGGCATGGGCTGGAGAAGAGATGGAGTGATGTGCTACAGGAGGACTTGGAGCCGAGTCCACTTGTCGATGACTGGTACCAGCGGTGTCAAGATCGGCCTCAGTGGAGGAGGCTCGTGAAGGATGCTACTGGCCAGTTGGAGGCAGTCGCCCTCCAACAACAACGGAGGGCGGAGGAGCGACACTCACAACAACGAGCGGAGCGCCGGGTGGATAAAGCACAGAAAGTTGCCACAGCAGGGGCCACAGGTGGTGCATCAGCCAATCGTCTCAGTCAGTTGACCTGTGCCATCTGGGTTTGCCCCGTGACCTCTTGCCAGCGGGTTTCGACACTTCACGTGGCCTCAAGGTGCACATAGCCTGGCACAAGCGTTGTTGTGACGTCACCGCCACTTAGTGGCGAATGGCAGTTGTTGTTGTTCAGTCTATGTATGTATGTGTTAGTCCATTTGTGCGTGTAACTCTGTGTGTGTATCAATGCATTTGTGTGTGTAACTACATGTGTGTGTGCCTTTTTTCCCCGGGCAACGCCGGGTACTAACCGCTAGCTTATATATAAAAGTCTCGGCGTGCTCGCGCTTGCGGGGGATTTGGCTCTCGGACGGTGGCCCTCACGTAGAAAAAAATTTGCCGGGCGGCATGCCCCAAGCACCACGGTGGGAATAGGCTATTCCATTTTCCCATCTGTAAATAATAAAGCGGTTTAATTAACACATTTGTGCCGTTTCTATTATTAATTATTTACTTATTGCACGCCGTCCACCATACCAACTGACGCCAATTGCAATGGGGGGGGGGGGCGGACCCTGCCAAGTGATGCGTGTTCGCTCCAGCTCACGGGGAACATTTCCTTTTACGCGTTTTACAGGCAACACATACACACATCACGCTGCGGATATTTCTTCAGTGTCATGTCCTCTTGCTCCCCCCCCCAACACGATGTGTCCAGTTTATACTACAGACTCCGTAGGTCATATTTTAGTGCTTACATACCATTATTCTTGCGCGCCCGGGGGATGCTGTGGGGGGGGGGGGGTAGCGGCCCAGCCCCTAGCCTGACAACATGCCAACTCCGCGACTTCGCCAATGTAGGCTAGGAGGGGGGCTACGCATGGCACAAGGCCTCAACACGCCTATGGTAAGTACAAAGTTCCTTGCTTCTTACGCTAACAACTCAAGTCTATTGTTTACTCTTGTTAAACACATTAGTTGACAAACATTACAATAATCATGTTTGTGTGCAGATAATTTATCACGTTCATTGCTTAATATTATGAAACAAATACGTTGCCAGATATTACTATATTTATCTTTGTGTGTACATACCAACTGGTTCATTGTTTATCTTTCATTTACACTTATTTCTGCTTATTTCTTAAATGCATTTCTATTGTTTCCATCGCTCACGTCACGCTATTTACTCATACGTATCTTCTTGGTTCTTTCTGTAAAGTCACGTAGAAGGGAAATAATAAAATAATAAAAATAAAACATAAAATAATTCTCACGACGTTTCGGCCACAACGCAAGCAGCCGTCCTCAGGCGAAGAACAGGTCTGTTGGGAAGACAGCGTCTGAATGAAACACCCCAGGCTTGGAGCGTATATTTTAGCTGGGTTGGAGGGGGAAGAGCGCCTTGACAAAAGAATCTGCATATCAAGAGGAATTTAGCATATTTATGGCAAATGCAGATATGGGACGGGGGGTTTCAAAGTCATATTATGCCTGTGCATTATGCAGGATTAGCAGCATCAAAGGGAAGGGATAGGGGTAGCATTAATAAAGGGAAGGAATGTTAATAGTATGTAGCTGCAGTAACTAAACCACCACGTAAAAAAAAAATTAAGGTATAAACTACATAGTATCATCAGTATACTAAATATACTCTCCAATAAGCTGAGCTACTAACAGTAAATAATACATTACAATTCTATGTCGCAAAAAATATAATATGCTTCCAGCTAAACTTTTTTCTCTTACATCACACCGGTCTACCCCGTACTATATACTGCCATAGACAAACCCAACATTAAATTATATACTGTATTACTATACACCACCCTATACCTTGTAATATTAGACTATGTATTATTCTACCCACCCTACTGTATATCACACTGCTGTATATTCACTATACAATTACAATACTATATATTACCTTATACCTTGTATTAAACATTACAATTTTATACTATTTATTATTATACAATCTGCTATACACTATACCATTGACCGTCGCGTGAAAGATACTAAGAGGAAGCAACGAAATATGTCAGTGGGAGAGTGGTGGTAGGAGATGCAGCGGAACAAAGAATCTATTCCCTGCGGAGAATACAAGATATATAGTCAATGCCAGTGAGTGGACTGCGGTCTGAAAGTCACCGTAAACGTGAACACAATCAGTTAAGATCCGAAATGGTTTATTACGTCCTTCCAAAGATTGCTGAGCCAGAATCCATCTTCTCGGTTGAAATTGTCTCTGTGTTTGTATATGTGGATCGCCTCATGAACGAATCTCTCATGGTAGCCAGATGGCTTGCAGAGAACCTCTGTCTTGGAGAGCCCATTGAATTGTAACAGTGATCTGCCACGGCTGAGGTGTTTGTCCTACCGTGTTTCAGGTTTGCTTTATATTCATGGATGCGGTCCGAGACATGTCGTTTGGTTTCTCCAATGTAACTGCTACCACAGAGGCAACTTAGTTTGTAGACGCCAGGCTACTGTATGTCTGGAACCACATTTTTTACAGACGGGAACAGATCACGGATTTTATGTACTGTGTTTAATCGGACCTGGATCTTGTGTTTTATCAGGATTTTGGAGATCTTTTTTGTGACCCCAGCAATGTAGGGTAAGGTGATGGTTTTGAAAGGCTCCTCAACAGGATCCTTCTTGATGGTTGGAGTGATGGCTTTGCGGATTGTGTAGTCGGAGTAACCATTCGCCTTAAGAGCTTGGCGTACATGTTTGAGTTCACTGGCAATGTGTTCCTGGTCGGAAATGCATTGGGCTCTATGGTATAGAGTCTTGATGAGGGAATTCTTCTGGGATGGATGGTGGTGGGAATCCGGTTTTAGGTAAGCATCCGTATAGGTGGCTTTCCTGTAGACACAGTGGCCCATTGAACCATCAGGTCTCCTTTTAATTAAGACATCCAAAAAGGGTAGCTTGCCATCTTTTTCGACTTCCATGATGAATCTGATGGCTGGGTGTATGGAATTGATGTGGTCGAGGAATTGGTCTAGAGCAGGCCGGCCATGTGGCCAGATGACAAAAGTGTCATCTACGTACCTCTTCCATAAGGTCGGGCGTAGAGTGGCAGTCTAGATGGCGTCAGTCTCAAATTTCTTCATGAAAACGTTGGCTACAACCGGAGATAGGGGGGAGCCCATTGGGGTGCCTTCAGTTTGTTTGTAGAAAGTTCCATTCCAGGTGAAGTATGTATTGGTTAAGCAGTGTCTCACCAGGGGGGGTACCCCAGTATTCAGTCCTTGATGAACCAAGTCTTCAATGATTGCGATGGTGAATAAGGAAAAACCACATCAAAACTGACAAGCAGGTCGTCTGGGGACAGGGAAATTCCCTTGATTGTCGATACGAGGTCAGTATAGTTTAGTACCGCAGAGGTGGTTTTTCCAGTGAAAGGCCGCAGGATTTCAGACAAAAAACGAGCCAGTTTGTAGGTGGGGGAGTTGATAGTAGAGACAATGGGACGAAGAGGTGTATCTTCTTTATGTGTCTTTGGCAAACCATATAATCTTGGTGGCCTGGCTGCAGAAGGTTTCAACGAGAACTGTTTGGTTTGATCAATTAATGCGGTTGAATCAGAAATGATTTTGTTGGTTTTAATGACGAGGCTGTTGGTGGGGTCTCTTTTTATTTTTGTATAGCTGCCATTGTTGAGTAGTTCTTGAATTTTGTTGTTGTATTCTATTTTGTCCATGATGACAGTGGCATTGCCTTTGTCGGCTGAGAGGATGACAATATCATCCCTCTTTTTTAATTGAGCTAATTCAAAACGCTCATCTTTGCTGATGTTGCTAGCTGGCATGTTAGCGTTTTTGAGGGTTGCAGCGATGTGTAAGTCCACATGTGTGTGTAAGTCCATACATGTGTGTGTCACTCGATGTGTGTGTGTAAGTCAGTGCGTGTGTGTGCCGGAGGCCCCGGGGGGTCAGGCTTTTATGACGTCTCCTGGCCAAACCCCACATGGCGGAGCCAGCAGATTGAATCTTCACCCTCGGGGCTCTTCCAGAAACAGCGAAAAACCATTGCGGATGGCCACGTGGAATGTTCGAACGCTCACTGCGGAGGAGAGGCTGCCACTCCTTTGTCGGGAGCTGGACCGGTACCGCCTGGATCTCTGTGGCATTCAGGAGGTCCGGTGGACCGGTTCTGGCTCCTGCCATCATGAGGGGTGGACAGTCCTCCACTCGGGGCAAGAGACTGCCAAACAACAGGGAGTGGCTCTTCTTCTGAACAAAAGAATGAAGGGGGCGTGGGAGCGTGGCGGGGAGGTGTGGGAAGCTGTAAGCCCCAGGCTACTTTGGGCTCGCCTTCCCATCAACCGGAGGCGAGGAGTGGTGGTCGTGGTTACTTATGCCCCCACCGAAGACGAACATCCGTGGAGGGATGCAGGCAAGGCCGATGAGTCAGATGCCTTCTATGACCTCCTGTCACAGGTGCTGGCTAAAGTGGCCACTCGGGACAGAGTCATCTTGTTGGGTGACTTTAATGCCCGAGTTGGTCATGATGCTGGCACCTGGTCTGGAGTGATTGGAAGGCATGGGCCAGATCAGCTCAATAACAACGGTAGGAGGCTGCTAGATTTTTGTGCAGCCCATGGGCTTGTAATTACCAACACGCTCTTCCGGCATCGGCGCATCCACACAACATCATGGATGCATGCCGGGTCCAAGCAAGAACATCTGCTGGACTACATAGTGACGGACCAGCGGATGCGAGCCCATGTCCTTGACACCAGGACCTACCGTGGAGCTGATCTGCCCTCTGACCATCGACTAGTCATCTGTAAGATGCGCCTGCCATTCTTCCACTCCGGTGGTGGGTGTACACCCAGGACCCCATTCCAACCAAAAGTGGCATGGTCTCAGTTAGCTGATGAAAGTTGCAAGCGAGAATTTCATCATCGCTTGCAGCTGGGGTTGGCATCGTCCCCCACTCCACCTGATGTCGAGGGTAAATGGGCGAGGTTTAAGACTGTGACTCATGCAGCTGCAATGGCTGCTTTGGGTACGCGGTCCAGACCTCCCCAGAAACCCTGGCTGACGGAGGAGGTGTTCAGGTTAATTGAGAAAAAGCGACAGGCCCACTCTCATCGGCTACAGCATCCCACGTCGGAGAATGAGGAGGTTTACCGCAGCCTTCGCTCGGAGGTTCGGAGAGCCGTAAGGCGCTGCAAGGATGGGTGGTGGTCGCGGGTTGCTGAGGAGATGGAGTCTGCCTCAGTGGCCCGCGATCACAAATCACTATTTAACTCCATCAAAAAAGTAACCTGCAGCGCCACACCTATTACCATCATTAGGGGAAAAAACGGTGATCCAATCTCCGACCCCCAGGAACAGGTTTGCAGATTTGCTGAGCATTTCTGTGAGGTCCTGGGGGAGGGAAAATCTCTCAGCCAGGAAAACATCATGGCACAAAGTGGGGATAACCCTGCTGAGGCTGCGGTGCCTCAAATATTGGAAGAGGTCACCCCCTGTGAGTGGCTGGCTGAGGTGCCATCTGTTGAGGAAGTACTTAAGGCGATCCAGAGTCTGAGACCAGGAAAGGCACCGGGCAGAGATGATCTCCCAAGCGAAATGCTGAGGGAGGGTGGCGTTTGTGCACAGACTGCCCTATATGACATCATAACAACAGTCTGGACCGCTGGACGGGTACCGCAGGATTGGAAGGATGCCCTGGTGGTCCCCCTCTTTAAGAAGGGGGACCGCACAGACTGTAACAACTACAGGGGCATCTCACTCCTCAGTGTGCCGGGAAAGGTCCTGGCAAGGATTATTCAACATCGCCTTGCTAGGCACGCTGAGGAGAGGCTTGCGGAGCCCCAATGCGGTTTCAGGAAAGGGCGGTCCTGCACAGATGCCATATTTTCTGTCCGTCTGCTACAGCAGAGGTGTAGGGAATTCCAACAAGACCTACATCTCTGCTTTATTGACCTGGTCAAGGCCTATGATACCATCAATAGGCCTGGGCTCTGGGTTGTTCTTCGTGCTTTCGGAGTCCCTGACCCTCTGCTCACGATCATTAAGGACCTTCACGATGGTGAGCGGGCCCGGGTAAAACTACGTGGCCGGGAGTCGGAGCCTTTCCCTGTACACCTTGGGGTGCGACAGGGATGTCCTCTGGCTCCCACATTATTTAACATCTATTTCGACTGCGTAGTTCGTG
Source organism: Entosphenus tridentatus (assembly GCA_014621495.2). NCBI lineage: Eukaryota > Metazoa > Chordata > Hyperoartia > Petromyzontiformes > Petromyzontidae > Entosphenus > Entosphenus tridentatus. The sequence goes on along the minus strand of CM025673.2, from coordinate 253,186 downwards.
AAGCCTTCAATAGCTGTACCGGGGGAATTTCCGTTTGGTACAGATATAATGGGAGGCTGATCGACGCCCGGGTGCGATCAAGGGACGGCTCCCTATTGGTCAACCACGTTATGTATGCCGATGATTTGGTAATAGCTGCTCATTCAGAAGAGGAGTTGGAGACGCTGCTGCTGAGACTGGAGCGTGCCACTAAGAGATGGGGCCTTACCATCAGCCCCACCAAAACTAAGCACCTGCCTGGGTATTTTGTACCATCGGACACTCCACCCCCACAACTCCCAATCGGTGATGGGGAAGTTGTGGAGAGAGTGGAGAGTTTCCCATACCTGGGCAGTGTGCTTATGACCGGCTCCAGTTTAACAGCAGAGGTCTCACTCCGAATCAGTCGAGCGGCAATATCTTTTCATCGGTTGCGTAACGCTGTGTGGAAGCTACCTGGTCTGTCGCTCCGCACGAAGCTTCAGGTCTTTTCGGCCACGGTCATTCCCTCCCTTCTCTACGCTTGCGAAACGTGGACCCCCCTGATGGAGCATCTTCGCCGGTTGGAAACATTTAGGCTGGCCTGCCTACGATCCATCCTGGGTTTAACCAGGCTGGATTGTGTGAGGAGTTCACAAATCCTTGAAAGATCTGGGCAAAGTCCCATCGGTGAGCTCCTCCGGCAGGCAAGGCTGCGTTGGCTGGGTCATGTAGCCCGCATGCCCAGCAACCGCATGCCGAAACAGCTTTTGTTCGGCCGGATCGAGGGGGCTAAACGGGCGCGGCACGGGCTAGAGAAGAGATGGAGTGATGTGGTACAGGAGGACGTGGAACTGAGTGGACTTGCCGATGACTGGTACCAGCGGTGTCAAGATCGGCCTCAGTGGAGGAGGCTCGTGAAGGACGCTACTGGGCAGTTGGAGGCAGTCGCCCTCCAACAACAACGGAGGGCGGAGGAGCAACGCTCACAACAACGAGCGGAGCGCCGGGTGGCTAAAGCACAGCAAGTTGGTACAGTAGGGGGCAAAGGTGGTGCATCAGCCAGTCATCTCGGTCATCTCGGTCAGTCGTCCCATGGCACCTGCTGGATCTGCCCCGTGACCTCCTGCCAGCGGGCGTTCGACACTTCACGTGGCCTCAAGGTGCACTTGGCCTGGCACAAGCGTCGTGGTGACGTCACCGCCACTTAGTGGCGAATGGCGGTTGTTGTTGTTGTTGTGTGTGAGTCGATATGTGTGTGTTAATCCATGTGTGTGTCAGTCTATGTATGTGTGTGTAAGTACATGTGTGTTTATGTCACTGTGTATGTTAGTCCACGTATGTCTGTGTGTGATTCCATGTGTGTGTGTCTGAGTCGCTGTATGTGTGTACGTCCATATATGTGTGTGTAACTCCATGTGTGTGTATCTCAAGTGGATGTCTATTCATGTGTGAGTCGATATGTATGTGTGTGTCAGTCCATGTGTGTGTGTCTTAGTCCATATGTGTGTGTGTAAGTACATATGTGTGTTTACGTCAATGTGTGTGTGTCAGTCCACGTATGTCTGTGAGTCGGTGTGTATGTGTGTGTGTGAGTCTCTGTATGTGTGTACGTCGATATATGTGTGTAACTCCACGTGTGTATGTCAAGTGGATGTCTATGTGTGTGTGAGTCCATATGTGTGTGTAGTCGATGTGTTTGTGTGTGAGTCGATATGTGTGTGTGTCTGAGTCCATGTGCGTGTGTGTTAGTCGCTTTGTGTGCGTTGGTCTATGTGAGTCAGTGTAAGTCCATTTCTTTGCATGTCGGTAGGTCCATGTGTGCGTGTGAGTGAATGTATGCGCTTTATTGACCTGGTCAAGGCCTATGATACCATCAGTAGGCCTGGCCTCTGGGTTATTCTTCATGCTTTTGGAGTCCCTCACCCTTTGCTCACGATCCTTAAAGACCTTCATGATGGTGAGCGGCCCTGCGTCAAACTACGTGGCCGTCAGTCAGAGCCATTCCCTCTACACCTCGGGGTGTGACAGGGATGTCCTCTGGCTCCCACATTATTTAACATATGTTTTGACCACGTAGTTCGTGAAGCCTTCAATGGCTATACCGGTGGAATTACCATATGGTACAGATACAATGGGAGGCTGATCGATGCCCGGGTGCAGTCAAGGGATGCCTCCCTATTGCTCAACCATGTTATGTATGCCGATGCTCTGGTGATTGCTGCTGAACCTGGAGCTTGGCACTAAGAGGTGGGGCCTCACCATCAGCCCCACCAAAACTAAGCACCTGCCTGGGTATTTTATACCATCGAACAATCCAGCCCCACAACTCACAATTGGTGATGCGGCAGTTATGGAGAGATTGCCGAGATTCCCATACCTGGCCAGTGTGCTCATGACTGGCTCCGGTTTAACAGCAGAGGTCTCATTCCAAATCAGTCAGGCGCCATTATCTTTTCATCGGCTGCGTTACGATGTGTGGACGCTACCTGGTCTCTCGCTCCGCATGAAGCTCCAGGTCTTCTCGGCCATGGTAATTTCCTCCCTTCTCTACGCTTGCAAAACGTGCACCCCCCTAATGGAAGATCTTCGCCGGTTACAAACATTTCGGCTGGCCTGCTAACGATCCATCCTGCGCTTAACCATATGTGTGTGTGCATCTAAGTCGATGTGTTTCTATGTGTGTGGGTCGATGTCCATGTGTAAGTTTACATGTGTGTCTGCCTTTTTTGCCGGGGCAACGCCGGGTACTTACTGCTATTACTAAAAATAAAAGGTGACCTTAATACATTTAAATAATAATACAATTTATAATGAAAATTATTCAAAATAAAGTGTTATAACAATTCTACTTAATTAGCGTTCACGCAGCACCTCCCCCCCTTCTCCTGCTCCACCCCCTCTCTCCCCCTTTGCCTCCCACTTTCTTACCTATATAACCTCTTGCCACGGCAGCTCTCTCGCCTACTTCAGCATTTTTCTTGCTGTGGTTGTTCCACCTGATGAAGATTGCTTGTGTTGCGATCGAAATGTCGTTATTTGTTTTATTTTATTTCTACCTACGTGACTTTACCGAAAGAACCAAAGAGTATAGAACGTGTTGTTTATATTTATTTAAAGTTGCGCATTTTGATGTGACGTCACATTTCTCAAACCCCCCCCCCTCGTCACATATCGTCACAAATGTCTGACCCCCCTCCCCCCCTAGGTGCGTTATGTCATTTATGGACGGCCCCAAAGGATATCATATTAGAATATGTCCCACACACATGGAGGATTACAAAAATAATGACTCGTCTTTGACACCTCAGGTGGTACCAATAAGTGATGTTTTGGTTTGGGCCCATGGACTAAAGGCCACGGGGTGACCAATGAGGTCTGAATTGATTCGTGATAAGGCCGGACACTGATAAGGGGTCTCCGCGCGGGCGGGGTCTCCGCGCGTGACGAGGGGGTGGGCGGGGTCTCCGCGC
>CM025673.2:234331-249745 GCA_014621495.2 Entosphenus tridentatus | reverse complement strand
GGGGGGGGGGGCGCGATACGCGAAGCGACATTTTGGCGCGAAAACCGCGAGGGGGAACGGAGCGCGCCAGAGGCATCTGCTGAAAGAAAGGCCGGGAGAGGAGAGACTGTGGGTGAAGTTGTTGTTGTTCAGAAGCCATGGCCGCGACTCCCATCCACGCCGCGTCTCCATTCAAAGTGAAGGGGCAGATCCAGGTGACATACACATCCACACCTCTCACTCACTGACACTCTCACTCTGACTCTCACGCTGTTATTGATTATCACGAGTGATTCTCACACTCTCACTGATGCTCACACTCTCACTGTGACTCTAAATCTCACACTGATTCTCAATCTCACGCTCTCACTCTTAACTCTCACGCTCTCACTCTCACGCTCTGACTCTCCCCGTGAGGCTGTGTGAGCACCGCGAGTAGAGTCGTCTCAAGCCCAAACCCGTAATTGACACACACTCATATATTCACTCTCACAGTCAACACGGCTAACATCAGTGGCGAGTGACATCTGAACCCATCTATCACCGCCCCATCCCTCCATCCAACCTGGGCTGACCAGCGTGAAGTATGGTCAAAGACCTCCCGTGACCCATGTAGGTCTGGGGAGGCCTTCATCCAGCAGTGGATTAACAGGACCCAAGACATTCTTATTGACTTTACAACTTCTCATCCAGAACCTTTGTTTCCCTGGTTATGAGTGAACTTAACCACAGGCAATCTATCCACCTAGCCTAGGACTTCATGAAGAAAATGATCATCTTTAATTAGACTGGAATAATCCAATGAGCTATTAAGCTTTTTTCACAGATGTCCAGTAGTGGCGGGTCAGAAAGTAAAAAAACGCATCGTCACTCGATCATACGTAATAGTAACAGTAGTTTGCCATCATCATCAGCCAAAATCCATCATTAGTCATAGTCTCATATAGTTCATCATCAGCCAGAATCCATCATGCGTCAATCTCATAAAGTTCATCATCGGCCACAATCCATCATCAATGCATATATTATCAGAGTATGTTTTTTGTTTGCATTTTGACCACAAGTATTGTGGTTAATGCAGACATGATTTCTTGTAAAATGTTTCAGTTTGGTGTTTTAACAATTTAACACCTTTTTTGTTGCCAGATAAAAGGGGAAACCCTATTCTCATCAGTCATAGTCTCATATAGTTTACCATCAGCCACAATCCATCATCAGTCATAGTTCTAGATTTGAAGTTTTCGTGACTGCAAGGATCCATACTCTTTGGGTTTTTTCGGTAAAGTCACATAGGTAAAAAATAAATTAAAATTAAATCAAATAAATTAAATCACGACGTTTCGGAAGCAACACAAGCAACCATGATCAGGTGTGACTAACGCTTCAGTAATTTTGCTGGAGCAGTCACACCAGATGATGGTTGCTTCCGAAACGTCGTGATTTATTTTATTTTCATTTTATTTTTTACCTATGTGACTTTACCGAAAAAAACAAAGAGTATCAGTCATAGTCTCATGTAGTTCACCATCATCAGCCACAATCCATAATCAGTCATAGCATTCATCATCAGGTGAGTCTTGACGATTCGGCGATACGATTTGGCCCGCAACGCGATTGAATCATCCTGCATGACGCTGTCTTCGGCTGCAAAAGCCACCGGGTTAGGAAGTTAGAACCCTGATCAGTAACACCCAGACTCAACAGCTAATTCAGTTCACATGACGGCCAGTCATTTACTCACGTTACTGGTAACCTATTGTGTCTTATGCTGGCCGACAGTGTGCTAACACGCAGCGTGTTGTGCCCTGCAGGTCATCTTCGGGCCCATGTTCTCTGGCAAAAGGTAACCCCAGCACATTCTCGACACAAACTGCGCTAGCAGATCTTCAACCTAGTAAGGCCAATACTCATCAACACGGCCCTGGCCTCAGTGCTGTTAGGATTATCTCTTTCACATGGCATTAGGAATGCAGGCTAGCTATAGATATTTCATCTGGTGGCTTTTGACTCTGAAACTTTAGCGCCCATATTGGATTTTATTTAGTACTTTTGTATTTAAGTGGATTACGTTTTAATCACATTGGGTGGCCGGGTGGTGACGGAGTGGTTGATATATATTCGCGCCTCAGCAAAAAGCTGACTCATACAAACTCCACACAGAAGGTAAGGTGCCTTCTGTGTGGAGTTTGTACGTTCTCCCCCTGTTATGCATGGGTTTCCTCTGGCTTTTCTCTAGTTTCTCATGTAGCTAAACACACAGAATGTCATTGATATTGGCCAGTTATCACAGTGTAGCAGGATTCTCCTGAAAAAAAATTCTTCAGGCTGAGTGTGGCTTCCTGGGAAATAAACTTTCATTGTTTATGCACTGTAATAATATTACATTTTAATCGGTGCATTTTATATATTATAACGTTCCAACAGTAAAACAAACACTCGAATTGAAGATGTTTTTATGTGTTCAACTAAATACTGTTTGCTTTTGTAACTGGACTGGATTTGTCTTTTATTTATCTACACATGGGGACACAACCCTCATGGGCAACAACCACCACACCAACAGCCACAGCCGCCATTCACCACTACGTGGTGGCCATGGAACTAGTGCCTGGCTAAGTGCACGTTGTGGTATCATGTCAAATGTGGAAGGCTCGCTGCCTGCAGGAGGTCACGGGACAGACCCAGGTGTTATGCGATTCTGCTGAGCTCCACATCCTTTTACCGCATTAAACCCACCTCTCCTGCAGCCTGTCCCATGCCCGTTTATAGCGCCCTCTAGCCAGCCAAATAGAAGCTACTTTATCATGTGGTGGCTGGGCATGCGTGCTACATGACCCAGCCAACGCATCCTTGCCTGCTGCAGAAGCTCACTGATATATGGAGCTCTATCCATATCTTTCAAGGATCTCACACAACCCAGTCTGGTTATAAACCCAGGATGACTTGCAGGCAGGCCAGCCTAAATATTTCCTGGCGAAGATGTTCCTTCAAAGTGGCACACATTTTGCAAGTATACAGAAGGAAGGGCATAACTGGCTGAGAAGACCCGGTACAATTTAGTAGGAATGTGTATGAATATCATGTATTAGTGTCAGAAATGCATTCAAAGTCAAAGTGATTTCATGCTCAAATGAACATTGATGTTGCCGTGGTCTGTGATGCTGTAATGCTGCTATACTATTTGATGTTGCTGCTAATGTTGCTACTGTGGTGCTGCTGCTGTGATGATTTCCCGCAGCACGGAGTTGTTGAGACGTGTGCGCCGTTTCCGTGTCACACGGCACGAGTGCCTCCTGATCAAATACGCACGTGACACGCGCTACTCGGAGAGTGGGCTTGCCACACACGACCAGTACGTACACACACACGCACCACACACACTATAACAGCAGGCTCGTCACGCACGACCAATACGTACACACACATTATATACACTACACACTCGCTACACACACACCAAACCACACATGCTACTTATAAGTGGCTCGTAGAGCCAAGAACTCACTGCTCTAGTCTATGCCCTGTGTCTTTGTGTATGTTCTTTATCTCTCACTCTGTGTGTCTGCCTCTGTATATATTTCTTTATTTGTCTGTGTGTGTGTGTGTGTCTGTGTGTGTGTGTGTGTTTGTCTCTCTCTGTGTTTCTGTATCTGACGTTCTCTGTGTGTCTATGTGTGTCTCTGTGTCTGATTCTGTGTATTTGTCTGTCTCATTATGTGTTTGTGTAGATATGAGATGGCAGCTGTCCCGGCGTCATGTCTGTATGACATTCATTCCCTCGCACTACCCTGCTCCGTCATTGGCATTGATGAGGGCCAGTTCGTGAGTAATACACACTGCGACATAGAGACAAAGATCCCCCGTGTAGTCTACGCTGGCTTTTGGGACAAGTTCTGTTAGTGGGAACCTATTAAGGCTGGCATGGCATAAAAGGGGGAGAGTGGCCAGCACTACACCTGGCCGCCTTTATCTCCCTGGTGACGATGTCTACACACCGCACCAGGTTCTCTTATAAGGCTCAATCTGCCTAGGGGAGGCCCAGTACCATTTCAAATATTTGCTGCTGATGTTCGCCGTGAGCAGGAATTGAACTCGGGTTGCTGGGTTAATTGCACAATGCGCTGTCCCATGCGCCACCCCTTCACTCCCGTGGGCCTGTGTGGTACAAAAGACAAAGATGCCTCGTAGCCTTCACAGGTGTTGGGGCAAGTGCTGTTAGTGAGCACCTATGAAGGACGGCACGGTACATGAGGAGGTCGGTGGCCAGCACCACGTCCGGCCGCCTTTGTCTCCCCAGTGGCGATGTTTTTCCACACCGCACCAGGTACTCATTTGGGGCTGAGTCGACCTAGGGGATGCCCAGGACCGATTTAGATATTCGTCCCCGATGTTGGTTGCGAGTGGGAATCGAATTCAGGTCACCGTGTTCGCAGCACAGCATGCTAACCTCTGCTGCATTGCTCCCCACTCCGTGTGGTATACACATACATATACACATATAAAAGACAAAGAACCGCCATATAGCCTGAACGGACTGTTGGGGCAAGTGCTGTTGCGGCGCACCTATGAAGGCCGGCACGGCACGCGAGGGGGTGGGTGTCTAACACCATGCCCAGCTGCCTTTAATTTTCCAGTGGTGATGTTTACACACCACACAAGGTACTCATTTGAGGCTGATTCGACCTAGGGGAGGCCCATGACCAGTTCAGATAATATCGTCACTGATTTTGGCAATGAGCAGGAATCGAATTTGGGTTGCCGACTTCGTAGCGCAGCGTGCTAACCCTACACTACTGCTCCCCACATATACACACGTGCACACAAACAATGACTGTATTTTCCCGCATATAACCCACGGGGTATACCACTTTTTACAAACAAAACAAGACCCTGCAGGGTATATGGAGGTGCAGGCTATCCCAAACATATTTTACACGTGTGACATGTCATAACTCGTTAAACGTTTTCATGGTAGGACTATCTACTATGCAACACTAAAGCACTGCTGAATAAACCACTCACACTAAAATTGCACATGTTATCACGTTTTAAATTATTCGAATTGTTTGTACAATAAAACGACAATGTATGAAGTGGGCGCACTTTGTTTACCATAATACTTTCAGTGGCTGTAGGGGGGTGCGAAAGTTTCAGCTGAGGCTATGGATTGCGCAATGGGAAGGGCCTTAACAAGCGTCTACCAGACACGGAATCATAATTGCTGAGTCCCTTAGGCCGCTGCTATTGGCTGAGCACTATACAGTCGCGACCATGAGCTTTGTTTCAAACTTCCAATAGCTTTGTTGCCAGGAGACAATGGCGTTACCGTAGTGCCGCTATTGTCTGCGCAGTGCGCAATCTACCAGTGCTAAAACTACAGGGGTAACTACCGGTCCAGTAGCTGTAATATGATGAGGTCGAATGCTGGTAAGCCTAACAGTACGCTTACTTACGGTACTTATCTACCAGTTATGTGTTACTTATTTATTGGATATTTACTTATTTACTGTTTTAAGTTCACTCGTTTCCGGTTAGTTTGTTTTCTTTGTGCACATTATGATTTTAATGTTGACACTTTATAGTGGAATGTATTACAAATGTAAACTTTGTATTAATATGATGGAATTAAGCTGCGGTAACGACGTTAAAGATATGAATACATGCGGGGTATATGGAGGTGCAGGCTATCTGAAATTAGTTTTACACAAAAACTATTTTTGTGGGGTATATGCGTCTGCGGGTTATATGCGTATGCGGGCTATATGCGGGAAAATACCATACACACAAGGCTCCATGAGTCTGCCACACTATGGACATTATGGTAACGGGACAGCACGGTAACAAGACACAGGCCGACACAGTTAACACGCAGCACATGCTACTGCCATGCCGTGATGGTAAGTAGTGCACTGCGATCTAGAGGTCGCCGTGTTTGATCTCCCAGCATGGGAGTCGACTTTGCTGCCCTGATCGATTGGCAAGCCCTGCTTTGTACGCCTCACAAGCGAGCGAGAGTTCTGACACGTGGCGTGCCATTCCACAGTTCCCAGACTGCGTGCAGTTCTGCGAGGAGATGGCGAACTTGGGCAAGACTGTCATTGTTGCGGCCCTCGATGGAACATTTCAGCGCAAGGTTTGTGCCCCCGCCCCCATGTCTGAAAAATTCTCAAACATCCAAAAGTTCCACTTTTAAGTTTTTACTGATTAGCAAACACCGAGCAGCAAACACCGCGATCAACTCGGCCAGTGTAGGCTCCACGGGGCGGTGTGCGTATGTGCGCGGTGCCTTGCTGGCCTTCATAGGTGGTCGCTAACAGCACTTGCCCCAATAGTCTCTTAAAGGCTATACCGGGGAACTTTTTTTGTCTTTGTGTCTGTGTGAGGCAGGCCTTTGGAGACGTTCTCGCGCTGGTGCCGCTTGCAGAGAGTGTGGTGAAGCTCAGCGCTGTTTGCATGCGCTGCTACAAGGAGGCGGCCTACACCAAGCGCCTGGGCTCCGAGACACAGGCAAAGCTCTCAGATCCTTCACTGTGCTCTTCCCTCACTCCCCTTTACCGTGCAACGGATGTGCTTGTGATTGGGTTTCCTGTGTGCATTTGCGTTGAGATGGAGTCTGTGAGTGTGGGGAGCAGTAGTGTAATGGTTCATGCACTGCACTACGAACCCGGCAACCCGATCTCAATTATCGCTCGTGGCAAACACCATTGACAATTATCTGTACTGGTTCTGAGCATCCCTGAGGTTGACCCAACATCAAGATGAGTACCTGCTGTGATGGGTAAATATTGCCAATAGGGAGATAAAGGCGGCCGGTCGTGGTGTTGGCCATCCACCCCCTTCATGTGCCGTGCCAGCTTTCATAGGTGCTCACGAAAAGCACTTTTCTCAGCAGTCAGTTAAAAAGGCTACATGGGGGATCTTTGTGTGAGGTGTGATTGAGAGAGAGTGTGCGTGAGCGCAGTGATTAGCACACGGTGCTATGTAAACCGGTGACCCGAGTTCGATTTCTGCTCACAGCCAACGTCGGTAACATATACAGTAAAACCTTGGATTGCGAGCGTAATTTGTTCTGGAAACGTGTTTGTAATCCAAAGCACTCGTATATCAAAGCACTCGTTTATCAGTTGTGATCACGTGACACTCAGCAGACAAAGCGTATACATACTACTCGTATTGCAAGACCTCGCTCGTTTATCAAATTCATATTTATTTAAAAAAAATTCTCGTCTTGCAAAACACTCGCAGACCAAGTTACTCGCAATCCAAGGTTTTACTATATCTGAACCGGTCCTGGGCTTCCCCTAGGTCGACTCGGCCTCATGAATACCTGGTGCAGTGTGTACAACATCAGCAGTGGGGAGGCAAAGCTGGCTGGGCGTGGTTATGGCCACGCCACCTCCTCCTGTACTGCGCCGACCTTAATAGGTGATAACTAACAACACCGGTGGACTCTTTTTGCGCAGGTGGAGGTGATAGGAGGAGCGGACAAGTACATGTCCCTGTGCAGACTCTGCTACTTCCACTCGGAGCAGGAGGCGCTCCTGTCAGATTTCCCGGCTGAGAACGAGACTTCGCTCGGCGCCACCGCGCAGGCGGCACTTTCATCACGCATCCCGGCTCGGCAGCTCTTCCCCCTGCAGCCTCACAACTCGTAGCGGTGCCACGCCGGTCTCCAGAGGGGAGCGCCTGCCATCTTTGTCGCGCAGTACAAACGGCACTCCTCAGAAGGAGGCAGACATTGACCATTTTATATCTGCCACTCGTACCTGATTTTTTGCTTGAGGCCATGTAATGATCTGGCCACATTTGTGTGTCATTAAGAATTCGGTAATTGTCATGTGGTGCACGAGCGTTTAACGACGTGCCAGTTATTATTGTTTTGGCTCAACTCGCCGGTAAGCTGATAAACCGATAAACAATTCTCTCAACCAAGCATCTTTGGTGCGAGATGCAGAAAAGCAGTCAGAATCACTTTTTGGATCTTTGTCTGAATTTCTGGCACTTGTCCTGAATACTTGATGCAGTTTCAAGTGAAACGTAATTTATTTTCTAATCGCTGTTAAATCTGGCTGTGAGAATAGTTTTCTAACTCACCGGTAAGTGAGCTGAAACAAAAGGTGCGTCGTTAAACGCTTGCATGCTGTGAAATGAATTTGTTTGGCTGTGTCGGGTGGTGAAGGGTTTCACTGCATGGCCTAATCCAAAAATCAATGATGATTTCTAACAGTCTGCAATAAATATAAATTGTTAAGGCTGTATATCAATTGTGGGAATGCCAGCACACCACGCCGGCACTTTTTACAACACCAAAGACGTGCACCGGCACTATTCCTATTTCTGTGCTTTGATGTTAGTGCAGATGGGAAAGGGCAGTGAGAGTGACTGGGTGTGTGAGAGTCCGGGTGTGTGCGACGTTACTTTTGTGAGTGCGAGTTTATTAGGTGTGTGTGCGTGAGTGTGCGAGTGCGAGTCTGAGTATCGGTGTGGGATGCGGTACATTCGGGTGGAATATTAGCACTCGTATATTGACGCAACGTGCTATATTTTATTACTAAATATGGACAATGACGAACATTGTCATTTTAAAAAGAATAAACAAACTACTTTGACCTGCATCTAGAAGCCGTCTCTCTGGATTGATATTGGATTGAGTGTGTGAGGTTTTTTGGTGTTCCAGTGCCACCACGTTCGGTGTGTAGCTCCACACTCGACATCACTGTGGTTTGTCTTCGATTGCCATTCATGATGGAGATGTGCACATCAGCCTCTTGATGTTCTGATTACTCCAGTGTCTGAGGAGGAATGTCAAAACCAGGAGCTGTGATGCTTGTCTCGAATGAGGTGTTTATACTGCATGTCCGCGTTGTTCCACTGTTTGCGACCATTCTTCTGGATCTGAGTGAGATCCTCGGATGGTGACAGCAGCATGATCCCAGAATGGGGATCTGGGCTTGAGTTGACGGCGGGGTACATGACTGAGGTCTTGTTTGGTGAGTAGGTTATTGCAAAAAAGTGTGTAAACTCTACAGTTTGCAAGTCTTCCGATATTTAATGTCAGGATGTTTGCCAGAACAGGGTGCCCAGGGTATTGATTGGTGCCTGGTTGAGAGTTATGGTGCGCATCGCGTTATTCAACTGTGCATCTAAGAGTTTTGTGTGCGAGCTCCTGGACCAGGCTGGAGCACAGTTACTCTGCCACTGAGTAGATCAGTGAGAGGGTGGCAGTTCTCAGAACATCACCTGAGACTCCCCAGGTCGTTTCTGGCAGACTAATACACGTGGACAGCTGCCACTGCGGGTGCCAGAGGCTTGACCACACAGCAGCCATCGTTTTTTGTATGGCTGATGTCAACCCAGAGCAATAACTACAATTTGACATTCAGGTGGACAAACCAGATAACCACGTCAGGAGCAGCGGAGTGTATTGTCGCTGTGATGTATTTGTGGATTGGACATTTCGTCGTTATGTTGTACATTCTGTTCTGAATGACCACAGTCGGATACTGGAGAGTTTTAATTTCCATTTGTGCATCAGGTATCCGCATCTACCATGGTTTGTGCATATGCAGTTTAGGGTAGACCGTGATCTTTGTGGAATATAGAACCCAGGGATCTGCGTTGGGTCTTTCACGAGGTGTTTGTGAGTTATTTTGAACTCCATTCAGCTCTCCAAGTTTCATTGGGGTTGAACTCGCATTGTTGAAGGTGAAGTGCATGGGTCCAAAAGGGCTTGCGGCTTGACTTCAAGCGATAACGAGGGACGTTATTGAGGTCCTGATGGATGGGAAGGCGACTGTTTTCTTCGATTCGCAGGGCTTCCCAGAGGGTTACAGCGTTTCGGCGGATGGATGGGGGAGAGATTTGTGACAGCACAGGCAGCCAGGGTGTTGGGGTTGATTGGAGGGTTCCAGTGATACACCGCATTGCTTTGTTCAGTTCGACATCAACAAGTCGAGTGTGATTACTTCTGATTTATACTGGTGCACAGTACTCGGCTACAGAGCACACAAGGGCCTCGTTAATGTCCGTTGCACTGTTGCTGATGCTCCCCAGCTTGTGCTTGCCAGTTTATAGACAGCAGCAGTCATCGCCCCCTACAGGCAGACTAATGCCAACTCGCAGAGGCCTGGTGCCGAGTCACCTTGTGATACATCGGGACAGCTGCCACTGGGGATGCCATAGGCTAGACGACATCGCCCCCTACTGGCAGATGAGGGCACAGGGACCGGTCGACTGAGGGTGCCCTTTCAGCGTGAAGCGCCCAGCCGTTCTGCCATTCACATGTCGGCCCTTGTGTCTCCACCGTGGTTGCCATCATAGTCGGGGGGCTGGCGTCTGTATGTGGGTGGTAGGGATTGATTTGCACGGAGGGATGGGGGGAGGCTGATATAGCAGCAGCTGCTTCTCGGGTCTCGCGGTGGAGTCGGGACTCAAAAGAGGAGCCCGGGACCACTGTGCATAGGAGTAGGTTGCAACTCATGTTCTACTGGACATCTGTGGAAAAAAAGAGCTTCATAGCTCATCGTATTCTTCCAGTATTTCTAATTCTGAACTCGATCTTGCCCGCATCGATTCCCGCGCGGGATTCCCCGAGCCGTACGCATGCGCAGTTCCGGCAAACACCAGGCCGGACCCCCGGCACGTGAATGGGGGCCAAGCGCCCCGTGCCGGCACTTGAATGGACGCCAAATCTGGTCACTCGCGGCCGCCGCGTTCTCTCTGCGATGTTTCTGCCCGCTGAATGTTCACTCGGCTCATTTTCAAATTGATTTGCCAGAAGCCGAGAACTCTTGTTGCTGAAAAAAATATGTGTCTCCATTTTTTTTCATTCCTGTAACGCGGTTTGCTTTTTAGCGCTGATTTGTGTTTTGCTTTTGACGTGGGGAGGACCCCCCCCGTAGTCTAGCAGGGAGAGTCCTTGCTATCATCTCGGGCAGCTAACCAGCACTGGCTCCAAGCGAGCCTGACTGCTGCTGCTGCAGAGACTGAATGTTGAGACCGGTCCAGACTTTTTCTGCTAAACCAACGCTGCTTAAAGTTCAGTCCGCAACCCCTAGAAGTGCCGTGTGACTGATGGGGATGTTTCGATTTATAGCTTTCGTGCCTGGAGGGATTCATCTTCTTGGTTCTTTCGGTAAAGTCACGTCTGTAGGACCTGTTCTTCACCTGAGGACGGCTGCTTGCGTTGTGGCCGAAACGTCGTGAGAATTGTATTTTATTGTTTTATTTTTATTATTTTATTATTTCCCTTCTACGTGACTTTACCGAAAGAACCAAGAAGATGATGGGGATGTGTAAACAAAACGTTCGTTTGTCCATAATATAGGTGTCTAGGTTACATCTCGTAAATATATAAATGCGTCGTTAAACCACATTATCCATGCACATTATTCATGCACATTATGCGAAAGCCTTCGTGGTAAACTGAGTGCGAGGCGGACGGAAACGAAGAGGAGGAGGAGGAGGGGGGGCGCGAGTCGCCGCGTCTTGAGCCGCATCGCGCCGCCACCTCCCTGCGCCGCGTCGCGTGGGGCCCCCGGGGTCATTGAGCACGCGGGGTCGGACGTCTCCGGAGGTGAGGCGAGACGCGGTCTCAGCTACTGCGGCATCACACCAGACAACAGCCGCAGCGACATAGCAGCATAACCACAGCGACACAGCGACATAGCTACACCTACACACCAGCTACACCTACACACCAGCTACACCTACCACCAGCTACACCTACACACCAGCTACACACCACCTACACACCAGGTACACAACCACACCTACACAACAGCTACACCTACACACCAGCTACACCTACACACCAGCTACACCTACACACCACCTACACACCAGGTACACAACCACACCTACACACCAGCTACACCTACACACCAGCTACACCTACACACCAGCTACACAACCACCCCTACACAGCAGCTACACAGCTGTGCATACAATATGTGCCTCTCTCTGTGTCTCTGTGAAACGTGGACCACCCTGTGCCGGTTAGAACACATTGAAGCTGGCCTGCCTACGATCCATCCTGGGTTTAACCAGCAGGCTGGATTCTGTGAGGAGCTCACAAATCCTTGAGCTCCTCCGACAGGCAAGGCCGCGTTCGCTGGGTCACGTAGCCCGCATGCCCAGCCACCTAATGCCCAGCTGTGCATACAATATGTTTGAACGGATCGAGGGGGCTAAACGGGCACGACACGGGCTGGAAAAGAGATGGACTGATATGGTACAGGAAGTTATGGAGCTAAGTGGACTTGCTAATGACTGGTACCAGTGTTTTCAAGATCGGCCTCTGTGGAGGAGGCTCGTGAAGGACGCTGCTACTGGGCAGTTTGGAGGCAGTCGCCCTCCAGCAGTAACGGAGGGCAGAGGAGCGACGCTCACAACAACGAACGGAGCGCCTGCAAATAAAACACAGCAAGTTGGCACAGTAGGGGGTACAGCTGCTTGCATCATCTGCCAGTCATCTCAGTCAACCCATGGTACCTGGGTCTGTCCCGTGACCAGCGAGCCTTCGACACTCAAAGTGCACCTGGCCTGGCACTGGCGCCGTGGTGGCGTCACCGCCACTAAGTGGTGAATGGTGTTTGTTGTCTCTAACGGTCTAACCCAATGAGGAGCGGTGGCGCAGTGGTTTGGGCACTGTGATTCGAACCCGCCGACCAGAATGTTATTCCTGCTCACGGCCAACACAAGTGATGAATATCTGAACCGGTCCTGGACCTCCCCTGGTCGACTCAGCCTGAAAGGAATATCATGGTGCGGTGTGTAAGGATCAGCATTGGAGAGGCATACAAACATGTGCTGGCCACCCCACCCCCTCGTGTGCTGTATGTATATATGTTTAACTTCTTTCGCACCGTACGTAGCCAAACGTGCTAACCGGAAGTGCTGTGCCGGCCTTCATAGGTGCTCATTAACAGCCCTTGGCCCCTTGCACCAAACAGCCTGTGAGCTCTGCAAGCGAGGCTGCATTAGGCTGGGTTATGTAGCCCGCATGCACAAGTAGCTTATGTTTGGCTGCATAAATGGGGCTAAGTTGGCGCAGCATGGGCTACATAAGAGATGGACCGGTGCGATACAGAAGGACGTGAAGCTGATTTGGATTGTTGAAGACCCAGCGGTGTCGAGATCGGCCTCTGTGGAGGAGGCTCGTGAAGGACGCTACTGCGCAGTTGGAGGCAGTCGCCCTCCAACAACCAGAAGACGGTGGAGGAACGACGCTCGCAGAGGAACGACGCTCGCAAAAGCACGCGGAGCGCTGGGCGGATAAAACGTAGCAAGTTGGTACAGTAGGGGGCACAGGTGGTGCATCAGCCGGCCATCTCAGTCAACCTATGTCACCTGGGTCCCATTAACTGCTAATGAGCCTTCGACACTTCACCTGGCCTCAAAGTGTACCCAGCCTAACACAAATGTCTTGGCGAAATGGCAGATTTTCCATACATTTTTTCCGTGTGCACGTCTGTGTGTACGTCTGTGCGTACACCTTTATGGCTCTCTGCGTGTACGTACAGCCGTGTGTGTGTGTACATCATGCGTGTACTGTACAATCTGCGTCTCCCCCCCCCCTTCGTGCGGTGTCAGTGAGCCAGGATTTCCTCTCGCAATGGGGCTGCTGTCGCGCGTGGCACTTGGCCTGGTGCGTGGCGCCGACCGCACCTCGCCGTTTACGAGCAAGCGCGGCCCACGAGACTTCTACAAGGGCCGCGGGGCACGCATCGCCGGGCGTCACACGCCCTCGGGGAAGTTCGTGCCGGTGCGGGAGATGATCCCGGAGCTGGTGGTGCCGGACTTGACCGGCTTCACGCTGCGACCGTATGTCTCGTACCGGGCGCCCCCAGGCTCGACGGCGCCGCCCACTGCGCAGAGCCTCTTCGATGCCGTGGTGGCGCCCGACATGGAGCGCGACATCAAGGCCGGAGCCTTCGACCCGGACGCGCTCGAAAAGTACGGGTTTGAGCCGTCGCAGAGCGGGAAACTATTCCAGCTCTACCCCAAGAACTTCCCGCGGTGATCTCCCTCCCTGCCTGCCCTGCCCACGGCTCTCCTTCATTCCTGCAAAATGAATAAACAAAACGTTTGCCTCAAGTTTAAATTTGTCGGTCTTTTATTTGCCATTAATATTGCTGTGTGGATCAGAGAACTGGATCCTAACCACGCATTACCGAGAGGTTGCTTCACCTGAGCACCGGTGTCGTGAGACGGAACGCTGGGAATTTGCGAATGTTGTAGCGAGGCAGGAGAAGCGATGCAGAGGTCCAAAAGAAACGCGAAGCAGGAGGTCAACGTTACAGATGTGATAGAGCAGAAGCAGGTACACTGGGTGTGGGCACGTGCAGTGTGGGGGGGGCTAATACATTTGGTTTGTTTGCTGTCGTATCTCAAGTTTTGCTGAGATTTGCTCATGCCAGAAGGATATTTAGAAGGTATTTGCTCTGCTACATGCTGACCAGGCGTGTGTGTAAACAGTCCAATCGACTGTGGTGATGAACCCATTTACACTGCTGGTTGGATAGAAGCCGTGAAGGGCGATTTGATAAACGTGCAGCTCTACTTGAACTGCCTTGCCAGGAGATAGAATTGACCCAAATCGGAGGGTGCTGCCCATTACACCACCAATGTGACAGCTGCCTTTTCTCAAGGTTTAAAATTTGAAGTTTATTTTGTATAAGAGGTGCGAACTCAAGAGGGGTGCCGTGGTGGAGATATGTTAACTACCTCTCCTGGTATACAGGAGGTCGTGGATTCAATCCAAACCGTGATACCTGTTGTATATGTGGAGTTTGCATGTCCCTCGCATGGATTTTTCTCCAGGTCCCCGAGTTTTTCTTTCACATTTATAATCAACATCACGCGTTTAGAGTATTTGGCCGCAATACATTTCAACATGATAAGCCACTTTGTTGAGCGATCATTTGTGACCAGGTCGCTTCTGAAAAATAGCTACATAGCTCATTGGGCCTTCTCTGGTAAATAAAAACCGGATTACACCACTGAATCCAAATATAAATTGGAACAAAAAAAAACAGTCACCCTCCAACAACAGCGGAGGGCAGAGAAGCAACGCTCACAACAACGAGTTGGAGCACCGGGTGGCTAAAACGCGGCAAGTTGGCACAGTAGAGGGCACAGCTGGTGCATCTGCCAGTCATCTCAGTCTACCCATGGCACCTGGGTCTACCCCCCATGACATGTCAGCGAGCCTTCGACGCTCCACGTTGGCCTCGAGGAGCACCTAGCCTGGCACAAGCGTCTCAGTGACGTTCCGCTACTTGGTGGCGACCGCCGGCTTGCTGCTGGTCCCGGGCTGCGTTGTGGCGCTGCTTGCAGGAAGCCGCGATGGCAGCCAGGAGGCGGTCGGGAGGCACCGGGCTGGGGGCTGTGCCACCAGGCTGGGGTCTGTGCCACCAGGCTGGGGTCTGTGCC
>CM025673.2:219976-233931 GCA_014621495.2 Entosphenus tridentatus | reverse complement strand
CTGGGGGCTGTGCCACCAGGCTGGGGGCTGTACAGGGCTGGGGGCTGTGCCACCGGACTGGGGGCTGTGCCACCAGGCTGGGGGCTGTACAGGGCTGGGGGCTGTGCCACCAGGCTGGGGGCTGTGCCGGGCTGGGGGCTGTGCCACCAGGCTGGGGGCTGTGCCACCAGGCTGGGGGCTGTACAGGGCTGGGGGCTGTGCCACCGGACTGGGGGCTGTGCCAGGCTGGCGGGGGGCTGCCCGTGCGGATCGGACCCCTTGTGCATTCTGAGAGTCCGTGGTGAACGGGACACCCACCCTGCCTGGTAGGATGGGGATGGTTGAGTTTTACTGGTGGGAACCACCTGGTTCCACCAGCCCACATGGGATTATTGTGTCCGTCCGTCGTGCATCCAAATATGGGAGGGGTGGGGCTGGGTTGAGAGGGGAGGGTGGGGAGGGGCTGGATGGGGAGGGTGGGGTGGGGCTGGGTGGGGAGGGGCTGGTCACCCCGTGGTGCCCTTATAAAACGCAACGTTTAACCTACTCACGCCGGCTTGTGCCCGCCCACAGTCGGGCATATTTGCGGAATACACCACGCCGCCGTTGACCGAGCAACCCAACGTTCCTACCAGCTCCCTCCGCAGGAATGTGCTATATTTGTGTTGTTTTTGTACTTTGCACTTCTGCCGTGTGTTTGCGTTGATTGTTGTAACGTTCTTACCCGGTGCCCCTACTGGACATCTGTGGGGGGAAAAAGCTTAATCGCGCATCGGATGCCTCCGGTATGAATACATATTCTGAATCCGATTCACTTGTTCTCTAGACCGGTGAATGGTTGCTGTATACAGCACACCGAGCGTTAACTTTGACCCTGACCCGTGTGTGGAGAGTTAAATTTAAATGTGGCAGCTGTCCTGAGGGACGGACTGCGCCTTGTCTTGGTGTGGTCATCATCTGTTATTTTTCTGCCTTCCCCAAGCTATACTCTCTTTTGCACTCCTATTGTGTGTTTGTGTTGTTGTGCCTCTTTTGACTCCGTACCCCCCCCCCTACTCACGACTAATCATATTCCCTCCCCGAAGTCTCGGCACGCATTCTCATTCTGAACTGCAAAATTCTAAGATTGAACGCATGACGTCATGTTAATATGACGTCACGCGGGCGATGTCTCGCTTTTACCCGAGGTGGACGTCATCGTCAAAAACGGGCTATTACGTCATTTCGCGCAGACCTGCTTTGCCGAATTCAAGTTGCAGGAAGGAGAGGGCGCAACGTCATGTCCGCGGAGAGGTCACTCGTGACGTAGCGCCGGGGAGAAAGAGTGCGGGGAGAGCGGGGAGCGCGAGAGAGAGAGCGGGGAGAGCAGCAGGTAGAGCGAGTGAGACGCGGGGCTGGGTGTGTGCGGCCCAGGGGCTCTGTTCTGCGCGACTGACGACGGCGGAGAGAGACAAAGACGGAGGCGAGGAGAGGGACGCAGTGAGGGAGAGACGGGGAGAGGAGGCCGCGGTGCTGGGTTGCGAGTCGCCTGGGAGACGCTTCCACAACAGCGGGCGACCCTCGCTCGAAGCCACCAGCGCCTGGTGCGCTGACTCTGACTGTACCATGACTGTACCATGCGTCTCTCTAATACAATGTCTCTGTACCATGACTGTACCATGACTATATCTGTACCATTACTCTCTCTAATACCATGTCTCTCTCTAATACCATGTCTCTCTCTAATACCATGTCTCTCTCTGTACCATGACTGTACCATGCCTCTCTCTGTACCATGGTAATGTACCACCACTCTCTCTGTAACATGTCTCTCTACCTTGACCCTCTACGTGCCATGAGTACCGTAACTCTCTCTGCACCGTGACAATGTTCCATGTCTCTGTACCAAGATTATCCTTTTAACTTCACTGCCAGGTCTCGGTGTCTCTCTGGACTGCGACCGTGTGTGTGTGTCTCGTCTCCATGCATCGTGACTGTGCCCCTCCGTGTGGGTTTGCTCTTGGCCTAGGGGAGAAGTGAGGAGTCGGGTGGCCCCCCGCCATGAACCTGTCCAAGATCGTGGAGAACGTGAAGATGGGCCGCGAGTTTGCACTCTTGGGCCTGTACGACGCTGCGCTCGTGTACTACCAGGGCGTCCTGCAGGAGATCCAGCACTACATCGGCTCGCTCAAGGAGCCGCTACGGCGACAGCGCTGGCAGGAGGTGACCTCGGCGAAATTAATCCCCCCACCGTCGTTTAAAATTCGTAGGAATCGCGAGCCAGTGACACCGACGGCATCAAAAACCCCGTGTTACCATTGCCGATGACGGACGCACGTCCGTACACGTCATCGGGTTTTTCTTCCGATTCCGTTCCAACGACGTACACGTACGTCACGTCGTCATCGGAAGGGAATCGAAAGATAAAGGACATTCGAGAGGGCGTATGGCACAGTTTGGCGCCAGCTATCGTCAGAGTGTGGTCGTGTCGCTACAGTTCTCTGCGGTGAGTGTGATGTCTTTAAAAACAGCGGCCCTAGCCTCTCTGAATAAAATTTACATTGAACCGCGGTGCACGGGACATTGACCCTGCCTGGTAGGATAGGGATGGTTTAGTTTTATATTTCTATGTTTTTGGGTGATTTGTTTACCTTTCTTGTACTTTGCACTCCTATCGTGTTTTTGTGTTGTTGTAACGCTCTTACCCGCCCCTACTGGACATCTGTGAAGAGGAGCTTTATAACTCATCGGATTCCTCCTGCAATCTAAATAAATATTCTGATTCTGAACTTGCGGTCAACTTGGAACGGGAAAAGGGTTATGCAGGTGGAGCATTTGAACTGCAGTATTTAGGTAGCATGGTAACTGGAGATGGAAGGTGCATCGCAGACATAACAGAAGAATAGCATTGGCAAAGATACGTTGCAGAATATGGGACCTATATTGAAGAATAAGGAATTGTTAATGACAACGAGAATTATAATACTGCAGCGTTGCATATGCTGGTCTGTATGGATGTGAAAGCTGGACCATTACAATAGGCCCTGCAGAGCTAACTGTAAGCGACAGAGATTTGGTTTTCAAGGAGGATGTTAAACATTTAACGGACAGACAAAACGAGTGACGTAAATGTAGTTTGGATAGCGTCAGGTTACATAACAAGAAAATGTTTAAGAACAATCATAGAAATGGTATAGTTAGATTTCTTGGACTTTTAATGAGAAAACAGGGTACTGAATATAAACGTGGTTTTAACTGGGAAAATTATAGGTACCACAAGAAGCCAGGAAAGAGCAAATTATGTTATAAAATCAATTTGAACAACTGAGTAGCAAGTGCGAACTTCTCGAGTGAATATTGTGGACAGAGCTGCTAAGTGGAAGGAGGCCACGACCACCAGACGTTTTCGAGAAAGGACGTGGTGCGTAGAGCGAGGAGCGAGATGCAACATTTGAGCTCGTTGAATAAACGAGACAGGACGGACGAGAAACAACGCCAGCGTGCTGTGAACCCATTCGGTCGAATCGCAACACTGAATTCACGAAGATTGACGTAACCGCCGGTGTTGACGGACGCGACGGATCACCGCTGAGTGCCTCAACGAGAGAGAGCGCCGGTGGTCGGGCTGCTGTTTAGCGAGCGGCTAACGTCGTTTGTCATGCGTGCCGCAGGTGAGGGCAGAAATGGTGCAGGAGTACGAGCAGGTGAAGGATATCGTCAAGACTCTCGCCAGCTTCAAGATCGACAGCTTCCCGCTGCAGGTTTATGAGGAGCCCACCCGAGACCCTGACGTGTGGCCGGCCCCAACACCCGCCGAGAACAGGTGACCGCAGGGGCAAGGTCATTTATAATTTTGTATTATTATTATTATGGTTATCACGCTTCTTTACCCAGGAAAGCCTGTATATTTGTCGTTTGTATGTTATCCCCGTGGTCGCATGGGGAGAACATCCAAAGTTCAAATATACAGCAGGCGTCGGGGTCGGGATCGAACCCACGGCCTCCTGCATACCAGGCGAGGTAGTTAACATCTCACCACCGTGGCACCCATGCAAAGCACAAGCGCGTCAAATTCTGTCTGGACTTGAAACTGTTAACATGAACAGTAGTTCAAAATGTAGTACATTTGGTATTGGGTTTCACAGACACAGGCTGCAGTAGTTTCACAGTAGGTGGGGGGCGATGTTGCTGTCGTGTGCAACCCCAATTGAGTCATTTGCGATGGCTTTTTTTGATCAAATTTGAACTGTGGCGCCAGCCACACAATGACCTACCCATTTGCAATCACATCAGGAGATCTCTAAAGTACCCTGAGAGTGAAGCAAGATGGCGCATAGTATTAGTATGGTTAAGAACACAGGGCAGCCTGCAGGTATCAAACCAAGAACCTCTTAACAACCTGCGAACGCACTAAATTTCTGGGCTGCGGTACCCCCTCAAAAATCCCTACTTCGTTTGTCTTTTCACAGGCATTCTCCTGCCATATTCAGGCCAGTAGATGCAGGGAAAGGCAAGAGGGAAGTGAAGCTGGGTCGGAGGGAGCAGCAGGCAGTCGCCGCCGCCGCCGCTGGCAGGGTGAAGCCCTCTCAGCCATCGGCTCGGAACGAGAAGCCGCGGATTTCTGTTCCCTCTGCCAAGGACAGGGAGGGGCGGGCACGTGGTCGTGACGCTGACAAGGTGAGGGAACTCGGGCACTCACCGCATCCTCACGCCTCGGCCTTTTTGTAATGTGATGAAGAATGTGCAACACGCACGGTTATCATTCACTCTCAAGAGATAGAGAGACGGACTGTTCAACCGCCACACTGCAGGTCACCTCACTTCCCTTTCTGCTTCTTCCCTTAACACCGCTCCACCTTTGAAATCCTTCCCATCGTCTCTTATCCCGAGCTGTCATGACGACAACCTTTCTCAATTCAAGAAGCGCGTTCGTAACTCTTTGCTACTGTACCTGTGATACTCGTGCCGTTTGTTGCTAGGGCCTTAACATTGAGAGGGCCTTTTGCACCTGTGCTCGTAAAATCGTTCGGGAAGCCATTTAACCCTCGCGCGTTTCACTGCAGGGTAAACGAGGAGTTCAGGAGCCGCTGTCGGAAGAAGGGAAGAAGTTTGACGGAACAGGCTACGACAAGGATCTTGTGGACGCTCTGGAAAGGGACATCGTCTCCCGCAACCCCAACGTCCGCTGGTGAGCGTGGTGCCGCGTTACCACTGGTGTCCACTCGCTCCAGTCGCAGATCCCCCGTTTGGCCGGGGCCGTGTGCCTGGTGGAGGCCACGCCACGCTGTGCCTGGGGACGTATTTGCACCCCCCCGCGTCGTCCCCATGATTGTCTTCCCACCGCTTGTGTTCAATTTTATTGTTTTGTGCTTGATTGCACATTTTTTACGAAGGAGTAATCTTAATTTTAAATCTTCGTTGTAATGGTGCATTTGAATACGTACGGTTGTGTTGTTGTTTTTCTGTAAACAGTAATTGTTGTCGTTCTGTTGTCTTATTTAAGCCAGGTCTAACCAAGGTCAGTCACTTATTGCAATTCAGAGTCATCCTTGTCGCTTCAATTCTTGCCTCTCGTTAACAAAAGAAACTGGGAACTCGCGTGACCGAGGCCGGTCTCAGTGGGCTGTCGCATCGCATGGTTTTTAAATATGAGAGATTCACTTTAATTGACTCAGTTGTTACTGCCCTGCGGCGGTGTCATTCCCAGGGACGACATTGCAGACCTTGACGTGGCCAAGAAGCTGCTGGAGGAAGCCGTGGTGCTGCCGATGCTCATTCCGGATTTCTTCAAAGGCATCCGCCGACCATGGAAGGTGAGACAGAGGGGTGGCGAAGATTGATGCCCCTGGTGCCCAAGTTAGTGGGGAGCGTAGACACGGACACACGCCAGTAACTGTTGCGGACTTCCCCAGTGGTGCGTGGTTACTTTGGACGGCAGGGCGGAAGCAGCGCAGTGGTGATGCCCGCGCTTCACAGCAAGGAGCGCCTGGGTTGGATTACCAACCCGGGTGCATTTCTGCCTGGAGTTTGTGTTCCCTCCCCATGTTCTGCGTGGGTTTCCTCCCATGGTTCTCTGGTTTTCTCTCATGGCTAAAACAAACTGTACAATTAACCGATATTGGCCGAAACATCCCATTGCTGAAAAATTGCGTGAAAATTACTGATGGGATTACACACGGCAGCAATATCACTCCCTTCTGCAAAAATTTGGCAGGACCTTCGTGACAGAAGAGTCTTGACACTCACGCTTTCCTGGGTATAAAAGTGTAATAATATGAATGTTGTGCACTGATGAGTCTCCCATTGGCAGGGTGTGCTCATGGTCGGCCCTCCAGGCACAGGCAAGACCATGTTGGCCAAGGCTGTGGCCACTGAGTGTGGAACAACCTTCTTCAACATCTCCTCGTCCACGCTCACGTCCAAGTACCGCGGCGAATCCGAGAAGCTCGTCCGTCTGCTCTTCGAAATGGTAGGACGGCAGGTTTACTTCCGGCCGCCCTTCCTGCCAGATTTAGAATCTTGTGCCGCCAAGATCCTCCATCGCCGAGGGGTCTCGCGGCGCGACCGCGGCACGACCGCAGCATGACCGCGGCACCAGTGCGCCCCGGTTGACTCACATTCCGCGCTGTGTGTTTTGCTCTTTGCCCCAGGCGAGGTTTTATGCCCCGACTACCATATTCATTGACGAGATCGACTCGATCTGCAGCCGCCGCGGCACCTCGGACGAGCACGAGGCGAGCCGCAGGGTCAAGTCCGAGCTTCTCATCCAGATGGACGGTGAGAGTCTCCCCCATCCCCACTCTCTCCATGCATCACGCACACTCTCTCCATTTACTTTCATTTAACGGAAACCTTATTCTTGGTTATTTTGGTAAAGTCACATAGATAAAAATAATTAAATTAAAATATTAATTAAAAATAAAAGCAAAAAACCATGACGTTTCGATTGCAACACAAGCGTGACTTTACCGAAAGAACCAAGAATATGAATTCCTGCAGCCACGAAAGTTTTAAGTCAAAACGGAAACCTTGCTGAATTACAGACTGTTGGGGAAAGTGCCGTTTGCGAGCACCTATTAAGGCCGGCGGTGGTTTTTGGTGGTCAGCACCACGGCTGGCCGCCTTTTCCGAAATTTCACACCGCACCAGGTACTCATTTAAGGCTGCTTAGTCGACCTAGAGGAGGCCTAGGACCGGTTTAGATAATTGTCGCCGATGTTGAGCAGGAATCGAATCTCAGATCGCCGGGTTTGTGGCGGTGGCAGCGTGCTCACCGCTGCATCACCGCTGGCGAATTTGTGGGCGCAACAGCACGCATGCTCGCACGCACCCACATAGGTTTCCTCGGCGCCGGTTCACGCTCCGCCAAACGTTGCTGCGCAGGTGTCGGGGGTGCCTTGGAAAACGATGACCCAACCAAGATGGTGATGGTCCTGGCCGCAACCAACTTCCCCTGGGATATCGACGAGGCCTTGAGACGCCGCCTGGAGAAGCGCATCTACATCCCGCTCCCATCGGGTAGCTCACGGCGACACGCGGGCACCAACACGCACTTGTGCGCCAATAATTTAATGTCGAATTTAGTACATGTGGTACTGGCGCTGATTTGTAGTGGAGTTAGCACATTTGGAAAATTTGGGCCGTGACCACCAGCCACGCAACGGCCCACTCACTTGGAATAACGTCACGGGATTGTTAATGTCGACTGTGAACTGTGAAGCAGACACACGGAATTATTTAAGACAAATTATTTTTTATTTACCAGATAAGTCCCACTGAGCTTTGTAGCTCTTTTTCAGGAGCGACCTCGCCAAAAATGACAGCTGAATAAAGTGGCTTATTGTGTGGGAATATATAGCAGCCAAATACTCTTAATCGCATGATTGTAAATATGGATGGAAAAATCGGACCCGGAGAAAAATCCACACAACCATAGGGAGAGAGACATGCAAACTCCAAATATGCAGTCTTCGGGGTCGGAATCAGACGAGGTAGTTAACAAGTGGCTAACACGCCACCGCTTGGCGCTTCCCCGTGATGGCAGACTCGGGTCGCGAGGAGCTGCTCAAGATCAACCTACGTGAAGTGGAGGTGTCAGCCGACGTGGACATGAAGAAGATCGCGGAGCAGCTCAATGGCTACTCGGGCGCCGACATCACCAACGTGTGCCGGTGAGTCCAGATGGTGCCCCGCCATTACCGCCACGGGGCTCCGTAAAGGGACCCGTCGGTTTTATATTTAATGTTATCTTTTTTTAATAGTTAAAGCCACATGCATGACTGTTGATTTAATATTAATTTGGATGCCGATAAGTCTATGGCGCCGTATTCTTGGTCACGGCTTGGCTCAATTGAGCCAGATTGAAGCCATGCACTTAATTTGAGCCGACTCTTATGGGCCTGGTCCAAGCGGCACTAACTCAGGATTCCCATGAGCTGAGCCCGATTCGAGCCCGTGGCTGAGCCCACGGCTGAGCCCACTCGCGCATCGTTGGAAGCAACTGAGCAGCTCAATCCAGAGTTGAGCAGCGTTCGTGGCCGAGCCAAAGCCGAGCCGCGACTGAGAATACGGCCCCAGGAGATTTGACTGACGTGACTTTCATCATTTTTTTTATTATTTTTATATTATAATTATATGGCCTCCCCAAATCCCTTACCTCTAAACTGCAATTGATTAAAAATGCCACCGCCTCTTCTTGCAAAATAAATGTCTGCTGTGGGGAATGCTGTGTTTGACGATGGCGTGAAATGGTTAGTGGTGTCTGTTTGCTCTTGATGCATCCTGTAGGGACGCGTCAATGATGGCCATGAGACGCAGGATTCAGGGTCTCACCCCAGAGGAGATTCGCAATCTCTCCAGGGAGGAGCTGCAGATGCCCACCACGATGGAGGACTTTGAGTCTGCCATCCATAAGGTCTCCAAGTCGGTCTCCGCTGCCGACCTGGAGAAGTACATCCAGTGGATGGCAGAGTTCGGTTCCACTTAGCCACGCTGCAAACTCTTCAGCTGGAGAGGAAGTTTACAGGAGACCAAATCAGGGCAAATTGAAACCCTCTTCTCTCCTCCCACAGTCCAACAACTAGTGTAACGAGAAGTGTGTGTGTGTCTCCGTCTGATGTGAAATCCCGTGGCGAAAGATTTAACCGCACATCTTCACCCGGTGGGCGATACTATTTTAACAACAATAGGTTGAGTTTGAATCCAATCTTTTTGCTGCACTTACGACTAAAGTAGGGTCAAGCATAACTCCGTCTTCTTGTGCATCTGAGCGAATCAAATAGTGTGTTATTTACCTCTTTCAAGTTAAGTGTGGTGGAGAAATCAAACGCCGTATTGCTGCTGTACGGTGGCACAGAGTGGTGGCAGTGCGTTGGTGACCCGGGCGCCTTTTCTCTGTGTGGAGTTTGTACGTTCTCCCCCTGTTCTGCGTGGCTGGTATTGGACCAACATCCCACGTACCTGCAAATTACTCAATTAGGATTAGACAAAGCAACATTGCCCCTGACTGTGAACACTTGGCACGACCTGCCTGATAACAGCCTTTAGAATCAGCGAGGCTTCCCCGGGAAAACGAGTGTAGCAGTAGTAATCGTAATGAGTGGAGTGCGGAGCTCCTCTGCGTATCACGTGTTTGCGCTCTCCGTGCTTTATTTAAAATCCAGCTGTTGGCACGAGGGTTTAACCATTGACGTGGCTCAGGGTTCAATGGTAAGTTGTGATGTAATTTTTCCATTCGGAACACCCACCCGCACGCATCCGTGAGGTCGTGTGACGCTGTTGTATCGCTGTGTGCGCCGTCATGCGCACGGTGTGCCGCGCCGTTACGGATCTGTACATTTGAGCCCGGCGAGGTTTGCTTGTGAAATAAACGATGCAATTAAAATAAAGATGCTAATGATGACTAAGAGGGAGATTTTGAGAGCTTCACTGTTAATGATTACATGGCCCATGGGCAGCGCAAGGTTTGTTTGTGGAGGTTCGCCAGTTCGAATCCGGTAGGCCGCCACGTGGTTATTACTGCGGTATGTGTTGATCGTAAAATACTCGACAGTTGAGGTTCAACAACCCGAATCGAGTGGGCCATTGTGTGCTGGCGTTCCGCTTCATTATTTGCCAAATTTAGAAATAGTTACACCGCTAATGACTCGGTTGGGATTACACGCGACGACACACAGCAGGCGGCTCTGTTAGACACAGCTCGGCATTACGAACGGTCCCCGGTATGGGGATGAGAGTCCAGCCGAACGTGCAAGCACAGACCAATGAAACGAAGTCTCATTGTAGTCCCCTCATGACCCTGGCACACGACTACTGGCCGGATTGGACCTCTGGAATATTAATCACATTCCTCTGTTTCTGGCCACTACAAAAGCCACATCTTGTCACACCACCGAATGAGAGGCCATGATTAACATACATTTTTTATGACTTGATATTACGATTCTTTACCCAGGGGAACTTTTCTCTAATGAATTAGTAGGGTCCTGCCAAGTTTTCACAGTAGGGGGGCGCTGTGTGTGATCCAAATTGAGTAACTGGCAGGTAATGTTTCAGCGCTGGGATATTGTGGCCAATACCGGTTGCATTGTGTGGTTTTGCCTTTTAGCTATGGGAGGACACTGGAGAAGCCAGTGGAAAACCTCTTCCAGACCACCAGGGGGGCAAGTAATCTCCACACAAGCAGAATCGGAATATTTAGACTGGAGGAATCCGATGAGCTATAAAGCTCTTTCACATATGTTCAGTAGGTACAGGGTAAGAACGTAGAAAGAACAAATCAAAAGGGGTGGCGAGATGTTAACTACCTCACCTGGTATACAAGAGTTTGCGTGTCTCTCCCCGTGGTTTTGTGGATTTTTCTTCCGAGTCCTCAAGGTTTTCCCTCCACATTTAGAATCAACATCACGTGTTTAGAGTATTTGGCTGCTATTCATTTCCACGTGATAAGCCACTTCATTGAGCTATCATTTGTGGCCAGGTCGCTTCTGAAAGAGCTACATAACTCATTGGGCCTTACCTAGTAAAATAAAATAAAAATCTTTTTGGTTTAGTCAAACCCGGCCTCTTCTTGCTGCGAGGTTCGAGTGTTGCCACTGCACTGCTGCCACCCCTGCCTGCCCTGTTGGTTTGTTTGAGGAGAATAAGTAATATTAAAAAAAGTTTTTTTAAACACGCTTTAATGAAATGTACCGTACGAGTAATTGCAGAACTCCACGACTCCAGGACGTGGCCCCGAAGCTTGCCATAACGTAAGGGGGCCGTGGTGATTTACAGCCAACGTCAGTTGAGCGTGGACAATTAGACCCAAGCCGAAAAATAACATATAAAAGATTGTTTAAAAATATTTATTTTTTATTTTAAACGATAGAATATAGTATTGTCATCAGGATGACATACGTATACCAAGTTTGCAGTCGATACGACATTGGAAAGTGGATTAAAATTGAGTTACAATATTTGAAGATAAGACAACAGAGTGAGTTAGATAAAAGCGTGTAAAATAATAATAAACACAAACACCCGGATTGAGAAATATTTGAGGGATGTCGATTGCAATGTTTCTCATGTTCAGGATTGTAAACTAGAGCGGAGAGTGTATTTGAGTGATGTTTCTCTGTTATGTAAGTGTTCAGTATCCCAATTGTTTTCGATTAATCTGTTGTTGAACGTGTTGAAGTCTCAAGACGGAGGAATCTTGCTGCACACACACAAGGTTAGTCAAGTCGGAAATGTGCTGTGCTAGATAGAGCGAGTCTCAATGTCAACAGCTGAGCGTGCGTGACGAGCAACGAGCAGTTCCAGTAATCGGTGTGCGGGGTAGATACGTGGGGGAGTAACGATCGATAAATAGTGCTAATTATATGCAAACTGATATGTTAGTTTTCGATTTAAAGCTTTCGTGACTGCAGGGATTCATCTTCTTGGTTCTTTCGGTAAAGTCACGTAGAATGGAAACAATACAAATAAAATAAAACATAATAAAATAATTCTCACGACGTTTCGGCCACAACGCAAGTAGCCGTCATCAGGTGAAGACCAGGTCTGTCGGGGAGACAGCGTCATCAGGTGAAGACCAGGTCTGTCGGTCTTCACCTGATGACGGCTGTTTGCGTTGTGGCCGAAACGTGAGAATTATTTTATGTTTTATTTTATTCTTTTTATTGTTTCCATTCTACGTGACTTTACCGAAAGAACCAAGAAAATGATATGTTAGTGTTAGGCTCACGGAGCAAACAAAACAAACGAAGAACACTACAAATGAGCTGGGAAAAAACTAGAATCCATGCTTGAATGTGAATGTAGCGATGTAGGATTTGTAATGCATGCCGCCCGATTTTAATTCGCTTTCAGAAAGGGAATGATTCGGGGAGGGAGTGATTCAGACCCGTGGGAAACCCGCGGGCAAGCAGTCGGGCAGTCAGAACCGACACCGCCAACAATTGCCCGAGCTCTGTGGTCCTACATTGGGATGGTCGACTTCACCGTTCACGAGGGTTAGTTTATACCTGCAGGAGAAAAGCGGAGCGCCCGGAGAAACCTCACACTTTCACACTTGCGTGTGTGGCTGGGTAACACGCGGATGGCATACAGATGTAATTTAAACCAACTTGCTGTACTGCCATCGTACCCCTGGCAAGCTAGGAGTTGGCAACACCGAAATTCACGGGCAGGAAGGAAGTTCCACGAATGTTGAGCTTATATAAACATTTCCCAGGATGTATTTGATTTAAAACTGGGAACTCTGTACATGTGAGTAACGTGTGTTATTTAAACTAGGAAGTTGCTCGAGCATAGACGCAAAACGACAAATGGTCAGCCGAGGGCGCTGTCCAAGTTGTAAGATTTCCAAAGCGCAGCAGTGCGGGGGGAAGGAGTAGAACCAGAAGTGAGGTCAACCTGCAGTGTGGTGGTGAGTGAGCGGGGTGAGTGCACGAGTGTGTGAGTAGGTGAGGGAATGAGTGAGACTTTGTGACCGGCAGCACGGTGGTGGTGGATGAGATGACACCGCGGGCGTCCCAGTCCTCAACATGGGCGGAGGAATCCACGAGCGAAGTTCCCGGGAAAGTGACCGCGGCAGTAGCAGCGATAGAGGAGTGACCAGGAGGCGCCTGACATTTGGGATAGTGAAACGCTCGATTGATGTTTCGGTGGAATCAAATTGTGGAGTACATTTCTACTCGTCGGAGGTTCGTGGTCGCTGCTGCTGTGAAGATCCGCGTCTACTCCTAATTACTTTCTGTGTTACCAGCTAATGCCCCACTGAGCTGTGCAGCTCTTTTTCAGAAGCGACCTGGTCACAAATGATAGCTCAACGAAGTGGATCATCGCGTAGAAATGTAGAGCAGCCAAATACTCTAAACGCGTGACGTTGATTCTAAATGTGGAGGAGAAAACCGGAGGACCCGGAGAAAAATACACACGACCACAGAGAGAGACACGCAAACTCCAAACACCCAGCAGCAGGCGTCAGGGTCGGGATGGACCCCACGACCCCCCCCGTGAAGTCGTCGACGTCTCACCGCTCGTCAGGCGCCACGCGGCCTCCGTGCGGCTCCCCTCCACGCGGGGCGGCGGAGCCGCGTGTCACTTCGCATCCGCCGTCGTCTAATAAATATTTATTTGCCCTCTTCTTTCACTCCGTGTCGTTGTATCGATCGTGTCGGCTCGTTAGCGCCGTCGCAATGACGCCGCTCGCTCCCGGGGGCGCCGGGAAGAAGAACCACAGACGGCAACAGTTCAGCAGCGAGGAGCTGGCGATAAATTACTCCCCTCCAAGCTCTGCAGTCCTCTCGATACGTGAAAGTGTAATTGGCCATTTAATGAATACGTTACACGGAGGGTGACGGCTCCTGGATGCCCACACACGGGTAGGGAGCTTCACGGCGTCTGTGGTCAGCAGCGGCGGCGTCTTCACCCTCGGCAGCGTCTTCACCCTCTTCACCCTCGGCGGCGTCTTCACCCTCGGCAGCGTCTTACGGCAGCGTCTTCACCCTCTT
>CM025673.2:199595-219966 GCA_014621495.2 Entosphenus tridentatus | reverse complement strand
GCGTCTTCACCCTCGGCAGCGTCTTACGGCAGCGTCTTCACCCTCTTCACCCTCGGCAGCGTCTTCACCCTCGGTGGCGTCTTCACCCTCGGCGGCGTCTTCACCCTCTTCACCCTCGGCGGCGTCTTCACCCTCTTCACCCTCGGCGGCGCCCCTCGTGCCGCGCGGCCTCCCCGAGGGCTCGCGGCGCGGGCAGCGACATCCGCGGCACTGCCGCAGCAGTAGCGAGCAAGACACGCTCGAAGTGAAACGACGTAGCACGCGACATAATATCGCGATATATCGCGACATCGCACGGTACAGAGCGATATAATATTGAGCGATATAACACAAGATATCGCCATTTCGCACGAAACATTTACGCATATCACAAAATACCCCACAGTATAAAGCGATATATCGCGATATAACACGATGTACTGTATATCGCGATATAAAACGATGTACTGTATATCGTGATATAACACGATGTACTGTATATTGTGATATATCGCGATATAAGATGATGTGCTGTATATCGTGATATATCGCGATATAGCGTACTGTATATCGGGTCGTGGCGTCACGCGACCTCTGACCCCGCGGCGCCACACGTGGTTACTGTAGGCGCCACCACGTGCCTCCTCTCAGTCTCCCCTCGCTCCCCTCCCCGCGTTACCCCGCGTCTCCCTGTGCCTCTCTCATTCTCCCTGCGTCTCGCTCGTCTCCATGGAGTCTCGCCTCCGATACTCGGGCTCCGCGTGGCTCAGGCCGCGCCTCGTCCTCTCCGTGCTGAGCGGCCGCAGCGTGACCATCAGCGCCGTGAGGGCTCGGGGCTCCGAGCCGGGGCTAGCGGGTGAGGAGGTGGAGGAGGGAGTGAGATCCCGAGCGTGAGACTCCGCAGAGACACTGGGATACGTGGGCCCCACTGTGGCCAGACGTTATCTCCCGCGCCTGGTATTCAGGAGATCGTTGGTTCGACCGTGACGCCTGTTGTATATTTGTAGTTTGCGTGTCTCTCTCTCTGCCCGTGATCGCGTGTAATTTTCTCCGAGTCCTCCGGTTGTTTACTCCATATTTAGAATCAACATCACGCATTTAGAGTATATGGCTGTTATAAATTTCCACGTCGTGAGCCACTTTGTTGAGCTGTCATTTGTGGCCAGGTCGCCTCTGAAAGAGCTACAGAGCTCGGTGGGCCTTACCTGGTAAAATAAAATAATGTTTTTGAGAAGTTGTAACTCGGCAGGGTTGCCACTGCCACGAGCGAATTAACTTCCCCGTGTTTTTCTCCAGATTTTGAAGTCAGTCTCATTCGATTGCTGGACAAGATCACAAACGGCTCCCGCATCGACATCAACGAGACAGGTGGGCTGGTCGCCTTCGTGATAATCATCGACATCATTGTCAGCCATGGTCTATCCACTTCTGAATGAAGGCCTCCCCAAGCTGTCGGCATCTGCATGTTCTGTATGTTGAACTTATTTTGCACCGTACGTAGCCAGCAGTGCTTACCGCTCCACCTCGGTGGACGCCCGTTCTCGAGCGCGTTGTACCATCCTCGGCCGCCATTCCGTTGTTAGTCTTCACCATCGTCCCGTGCAGCCGTGGTGCGTCCCACCAAAGCCCCGCAATTCGCGTCTCTCGAGTTTGGGTGACGTCATTAACCCTGTGCACTGTCAATCATCCACCAGTTCCTCGCGTATTTATAGAATTCTAAGCGCGTTGTTTCTCCGTGCTTTGCGCACTCTTTAGGTTTTTGTTCTCTGTTTTCATTCGTGACCCACGTTCCTAAACTGCGTGCGCTTGTGTGTGGAGAGCGGTAGTGTAGTGCTTAGTGCTGCAATATGCTACGAACCCGGTGACCAGTTTTATTCCCGCTCACGGCCAACACCAGTGACGATTATCTGAGCCGGTTCTCGGCCTCCCCTAGGTCGACTCAGCCGCAAATGAGTACCCGGTGCGATGTGTAAACATTGCCACTGGGGAAACAAAGGCAGTCGAGCGTGGTGCTGGCCACCCACCCCCTCGTGTGCCGTACCGGCCTTCATAGGTACTCGCTAACAACACTTGCCCCAACAGTATTTTAAGGCTATACGGGGGATCTTTGTCTTTGTGTAGGCACGATGTTGCGCTTCCATCCCGGGTTGCTGTGGGGTGGCCCCGTGGAGCACGAGTGTCCAGCCTCACGCAGCGTCGGCTACTTCCTGGAGGCGCTGCTCTGCCTGGCGCCGTTTTGCAAGACGCCACTGAGAGCCTCGCTAGCGGGCGCGACCAGTGGCACGCACGACCCCTCCGTGCGTCACACGCACAGAAGCACACACACGCACGCGCAAAACAACAACAGCCGCCAATCGTATCAAGGCTAGGTGCACTTTGAGTCAATGTGAAGCGTCGAAGGCTTCAAATTTGACTGGGAGATGCACACCTGCGCTCCCCCACTGTACTGTGTTTTAACCGCCTGGCGCTATGCTCGTGAGCAATTTGCTCCTCTGCGGTTGTTGGAGGGCGACTGCCTCCCAATTGTTCAGTAGCATTTGTCTCGAGCCTCCTCCACAGAGCCTGATCTTGACATCGCTGGTACTAGCCATCGCCAATTCCACTCAGTGCCACATTCTCCTGTACCACATCAGCCCATCTCTTCTCGTGTTGTGACGTCACCACTTCGGTGCGCGTGTTGTCATGATGTCGCCGTGTGGTGTGACGTCGATGTGCGTGGTGTCGTGACGTCGCCACCTCTCCCATGTAGGTGGATGTGATCAAGGCCACGGCGCTGCCTCTGCTCCGCCGGTTTGGGATTGGGGAGGTCGGACTGGATCTGCAGGTAAACGAGGCCACGTTGTGGTGCACAGTGCGAACACAACACCTGGGTTCGATTCTCATATCAGGCACCATTCTGTGTGCAGTTTATATGTTCTCTGTGTGAGTGAGTGTGTCGCTCCGTGCTCATGGCTCCCCACGTGTGTCACTCCCCGTGTGTAGGTGCTGCGGAGGGGCATGGCCCCGGGAGGTGGGGGGTTGGTGCTGTTCTGCTGCCCTGTGCGGCGCCACCTCAAGCCCCTGCAGCTCACGCAGCCGGGGAAGATCAAGCGTATCCGCGGAGTGGCGTATCCTGCTCACCCACCAGCACTCACCACCAGCACTCACCACCAGCACTCACCAGTCAGCACTCACCAGCCAACACTCACCAGTATCAATCACCAGCGAGTCCTCACCAGCCAGCACTAGCCACCACCACCACTCACCAGCCAGCACTAACCACCATCACCGCTCACCACCACTGCCCACCACCACCACTCACCAGCTAGCACTCACCAGCACCACTCACCAGCCAGCACTAACCACCACCACTGCTCACGACCATCGCTCACCACCACCACTCACCAGCCAGCACTCACCAGCCAACACTCACCAGTACCACTCACCAACCAGTGTTTACCAGCACCACTCACCAGCCAGCACTAACAACCACCACCACCACTCCCAAACCAGCACTATCCACCACCGCTAACCACCACCACTCACCGTCTGTTGTTAGCGAGGTTAACTTCCTTAGCGTGCGCCACAGCTTCGGCACGCGGGTGTCTCCCCAAGTGTCCAACCGCCTGGTGGAGGCGGCACGCGGAGTCCTCAACCGCTTCCTACCCGACATCTACATCCACACGGACCACCGCAAGGGGGCACAGGCGGGGAGGCAAGACCCTCAGTCACACACACGGCCGCCAGCGCCACCCCGACCGCCTCCCAGTCACACACACGGGCGCCAGCACCACCCCGACAGCCTCCCAGTCACACACACGGGTGCCAGCACCACCCCGACAGCCTCCCAGTCACACACGGGCGCCAGCACCACCCCGACAGCCTCCCATTCACACACACGGGCGCCAGCACCACCCCAACAGCCTCCCAGTCACACACACGGGCGCCAGCACCACCCCGACAGCCTCCCAGTCACACACACGGGCGCCAGCACCATCCCCGACAGCCTCCCAGTCACACACACGGGCGCCAGCACCACCCCGACCGCCTCCCAGTCACACACACGGGCGCCAGCACCACCTCGACAGCCTCCCAGTCACATGGGCGCCAGCGCTACCCTGACCACCCCTCAGTCACACACACGGGCGCCAGCACCACCCCGACAGCCTCCCAGTCACGCACACGGGTGCCAGCACCACCCCGACCGCCCCTCAGTCACGCACACGGGCGCCAGCACCACCCCGACAGCCTCCACAGGTGCCAGGCGGTGATGCGTCCCAGCGGTAGCATGTTCGCCGCTCCTTGTAGAGGTTTGTGGTTCAACTCCGGCAGGCCATCTCGGTTATTACTGCAGATGGATTAACCGTAAAATACCGTTTGCCGTCTTAATTCGCATTGGATGTGAAAGAGCCCGTGGCATCATTCATGTCCTGGACATCTGTGAGAAAAGAGCTTTGTAGCTTATCGGATTCCTCCAGTATACATAAATATTTGTGGAGGCTATTGTGTGCCGGCGTCATGAAAAATAACACCGGAAATTAGTCAATTGGGATGACGAAACATCGGGCCCCCCCCCCCCCCCCCCCCCTGCGAAAACTTGGAAAAGCCCTTCCGGCAAAGACTTTCTTGGGCATGGCGGTGACGGCACGGCTCCGCTCCCTCAGGTCGCCGGGGTTCGGGATCTCGCTCGTCGCCGAAACCACAGAGGGGTGTTTCCTGAGTGCGGAGTCAACCTCCACTCCGGGGGGCGAAGGCCCCCCCAGCATCCCGGAGGACCTGGGCGGGGACTGCGCCCGACTGCTGCTGGAGGAGATTTACAGGGTGAGTGGCGGCGTCGCTCCTCCTGCGTATCACCCGGGGCTCCACAAACAGTGTGAGGTATCGCCGCGACAGTGACCTCGGTGAATGCCCCTGGCGTGGGTTCTCAGTCGTGGCTCGGCCTCGGGGTGGAGCTACTTGGCCGCTTCCAGAGGGGCGTGGGTGGCTCAGCCATGGCTCCTGCTCAGATACAGTCATACCTCGGTATATGACCGCTTTGGAATACGTCGAATTTGGTATACGTCGTGTTTTGACGAGAAAAAAATGTCTTGGGATACGACGTCTTGCTTTGGGATATGACGTGCTTGCTAGAACTTGTATGGGTCGGGATGAGTCACCGCGTACCCGCGTATACTCCGTTCCTCACCACCATCCTTGTAGGCTATCAACTCCTCTCAGCAAGGTAAAGTGATGTTAATTTTATTTATTTATGCATTTATTTTAATTTATGTATGCATTTTAGTAATAAGTAGTGTCTAAATTATTTTATACAACCCCATTACTGTATAATATGCCATATAAAATATCGTTTCTTATACTCTGGAACGGATTATTTTCTTTGCCTTTATTTCTTATGGGAAAAATTTGTTTGGTATACGTCATTTTTGGTATAAGTCCTACCTTCTGGAACAAATTAACGACGTATACCGAGGTACCACTGCATTAGGAAACCACTGGAGCTACGCACTTTTGAATCTGATTAGTTTGTCATCGTTCCCCTGCACCTCTGGTGAGAACGGTTGGCTACGTACGGTTCGAAATATGTTCAGCATACTTAAGTACAGACAGCTCATGGGAAGCCTGAGTGTGCCTGGGACCAGGCTCAGAGCTGGCTCAGAGCCGGCTCAAGTGCATAGCTTTCAGCCAGCTCGCTTGAGCCAGAGCTGAGCCTGAGGTGAGCCTTGATGAAGAATGTGGATCTCAAGGACTGGTGTGATCCA
This sequence comes from Entosphenus tridentatus, assembly GCA_014621495.2. Taxonomy (NCBI): domain Eukaryota; kingdom Metazoa; phylum Chordata; class Hyperoartia; order Petromyzontiformes; family Petromyzontidae; genus Entosphenus; species Entosphenus tridentatus. Next base: position 214,249 of record CM025673.2, on the reverse strand, counting down.
CCACCTCCACGGAGCCGTCGCTGAAGTCTTCGTCTCTGAATGAACAATCACTGCTGCTGCCACACAGAGCAGACACGTGGCCTGAGATGCAATCCTGCTTCTGTTGCTGCACTCAAGCAGGGTGCAGCACCGAGCTCCTGCCTCACTGTACTCCACAGAATTCACCGATTCACTCTAGTCACTCACTCACCGGTGGCCGCTCGCCCCATTGCGACTACCATGGTTGCCGTTCCCCTATCCTTCACCCATTGATTCCTCCGCCTGTCTTGAGAACTTGGTCTATCAGATACTGTTTTATCTCATTCACACACGACAGCTCACAACAACAACACTCACCCACTCGCCCTCTCACCACACTGCAGGTTACAACAACAAAGACAAATCCCCTGTATTGCCTTGACATACTGTTGGGGCAAGGGCGGTATAAGCGAGCACCTATGAAGGGGGTGGGTGGCCAGCTCCACGCCCAGCTGCCTTTGTCTCCAGAGTGGCGATGTTTACACACACTGAACCAGGTACTCATTTGAGGCCGTGTCGACCTAGAAGAGGCCCAGGACTGGTTCAGATAATCGCCACTGTTGGCCGTAAGGAATCAAACTCGGGTCGCTAAGTTCGTAGTGCAGTGCGCTAACTGCGACATCACCCACTCACTCACCACACTAAAGTTCAGCTGATTTCTCTTTCTCCTGCTTCCCTCACACTGCTCCACTCGGGAATTCCCTCTGCCATAATCACAATCATCGTCTCTTTCCCCCCCTCCTTCCCCAATGATAACCTTGCTCAGTAGAAGAAATGCGTTAACTCTTAGTGATTATAACTTTGAAAAGTTCTCAACGTATTTCTCAATAACACCGTGGGGGGGCCTTGAAAGAAAAAATTATAATCGGTGACGTTTTGAGCAATGGCTCTTCTTCATAGCACACAGAGAGGCGGGGTGGGTAGAGAGGTGATGGCGCATGGGTGATATGAGTTGGAGACTGCACGAGTTTATGCCCGGGGGGGCCCTGGTGAGAAATGTATTTTTTAAATGTTATGGGATCCCAGTTATATAAGGCACCACTGGCAACGCCACATCAACAAATTAACATATTGGTGGTGAACTGGCGGTGCACTGGCGGTGCTCGGTATAAAAAAATAAAATACAAATTTTCGGAATTTTTTTTTATTTCCCACGATTCGTAACCCCGGTCAGATAATCCTGCGGGGTGGTGCATCAAAATCAGTTCCCGCAATGTTGAGTCAGTCGGAAAACAAACGTTACGTGAGCGGCTGAACACGAAGCTTCACAGTCTGTTGCCATATAGCAGCATCCAGCCTGATAACGATTGGCTGCTCCGTGCTCCATAGGCAGATTTTACTCCTCGTGCCCTGACTTGGTCGGACGGTTCCTCGATTTTAACAGACCCAAATCACTGGTAAATTGATAAACAGATTTGCTGATTAAAATTTAGATTTCAGACTGTTTATGAGGACTGGTGTGTTATGCTGCAACGGTGTACTGCCAATACCTCCAAATACACTTTTGGAACAACGTTGGTATTGCTGGGTGGCGCTTACCGTTTGACATTTTGTGGCCTTTGGGTCCTGGCTCGGCATCTGTGTTTTGAAAAAAAGAATGCACCCTTGGTGTGAGGAGACCACAATGAATGTTGTTGCCTGGGAGAGGGAGCATAAAGCATAATCGCACAAACTCCGGACATCCCAGCAACAGCGGCTTTAGGCTGGCCGTCGAACAAAGACGGTCGCCGCCATCGCTCGCATTTGGAGGCACTTCAGCGGCCGTCTGGAACACTGTTTCGATATTAGGAAGTCGCCGGAGCTATGCACTTTTCTTTTATTGAGGCAATGCGCGGGCCCTTTAGATCGCATTGTGATGAACGTACACACGGTCAACATAAACTAAACCGGTTATAAAAAGCAGGGGAAAGAAAGATGGGAAACGAACCCACTGCCTCAAGGAGCTATGCACTTTTAAATCATCTAGATTGCAAACTTATTTTGAACTGCTTTTTGTGTTTAGTTTGTTGTCCTTCCCCCACGCACCTCCGATGATCACGGTTGGCTATGTACGGCGAGAAAGAAGTTCAACATATACATACGCACTTACAACTTGACGACGATCTTTAACGTGACGATGTGGCTGTGTCGTGTTTAGGGCGGGTGTGTGGACTCGACCAATCAGAGTCTGGCGCTCCTATTCATGGCCCTGGGCCAGCAGGATGTGTCAAAGCTCCTTCTGGGCCCTCTCTCTCCACACACGTGAGTGTGCACACACAAATCAGAATATTTCTACTGGAGGAATCCGGTGAGCTATAAATATATTTTTCACAGACATCTAGTATTCACAGATGTCCAACACGGAGATCCCCTCCACATGGCCTACACCAGGCTGGTGGAGGCCAGTCCTGGTTAAGCGAAGCGTGTGTTGCGCAGCCATGTCACAAAGGCGCCATGTTTCACAGATGGCTGTAATCTTCCAGTTGGGGGGCCATGTTGCTAAGTGCAATCCACGTTGAGTGCTTTGCTAAGCCGTTCGAATTCGAGTAGGCCATTGCGTGTAGGCGTCGCGGTCAAAAGTTTGCCAAATTCGAAAAATGCCACCGGAATTGACTCAATCGAGATCACAAACACAGAAGCAGAAACATTGCCCCCCCCGGCCCCCAGGACCCTTCTGAAAAACAGCCTTGGGACTCCATGTGGCTTTCCTGGGTCAACAAGCTGGGTACACGATGGCCCATTCATTTCGAATGATGTCGCGGGATCTTTTTAACGTCCACCGCGAGAGAAGCGGATGGCGTGACGGAATAATTTTTATGGTCAATCTATGAGACTACGACCGTAGTATTAACCAGGGTGGCCCGGCAGGTTTGGATCGCTAACCTCTGCAACGAGCGCGGAGAATGCCCTCCCCCCCCCCTCTGAAACGGGTTGGTGCCGGCCGTTTAAAACCGCACGCGTGCTGCGCCCCCATCTCTCCGTTCCCTTCCGGCAGAGTCGGGTTCCTCCGCCACCTGCGGGACTACTTCTCCGTCACGTTCAAGCTGGAGCCGCGCGTGGTCGAGGAGGGAGACAAGAAGGGAGGTGACAAGGTCCTGCTCACGTGCGTCGGCATCGGCTTCTCCAACCTCAGCAAGACGGTCTCTTAAAGAGCCTGAGCTGGCCTGAGCCAGCTTGCACCAGAACTCTCTTGACTGTCAGATTAAATTCTCCAGGGCGGCCGGTTGGCAGCGCAGTGGTGACGTGCCTCACGGCAAGAATGCGTGTCTGGGTTTTAGAATCAGAATATTTATTTATAGGAATCCAGTGAGCTATGAAGCTCTTTTTCGCAATGTCCAGTAAGGGCAAGTCAGAACGTTACATTAACAAACAAAACAGACACACGATAGGAGTGCAAAATATTAGAAAGGTAAGCAAAATCACAAAAAAATCTACAAAATTGAACCATTTTTATTTTACCAGGTAAGTTTTACTGAGTTTTTAGCTTTTCAAAAGTGATAGCTCAACGAAGTGACTTATGTGAGAACTTATAGCAGCCAAATCATCTAAATCTAAATGCGTGTTTCTAAATCTAACCGCGTGTTTCTAAATGTGGACGGTAAAACCAGAGGACCCGGAGAAAAAATACACGTGACCACGGGGAGAAAGAGACACGCAAACTCCAAATATACAGCAGCAGGCATCAGGGTGGGGATCGAACCCCCAACCTGCATACCAGACAAGAAAGATAACATCATGCCACCGTGGTGCCCCTTAAATAAAAAATTAAGTATATTAGTACAAATGTCATGTACATCAGTTTCCAAGCATGAGAAAGGCTGCAAAATGGCAAAACGAGTCCCAGACCACACCAAGACAGCACGCAGCCCCTCAATACAATTTTACATTCAAATCTAACTATCAATACGTGGCTAAGGATCAAAGTTACAAATCACATTGGCAAATATGGCTGTATCCACACTAATATTTTCCTTCAGAATATTTGTTTAAGATTTCTGATGTGAAGGGAGCAAACAAGGTTGTTCGAAAACGTTGGTGCTGCAACTTCAAAGGCTTTGTCACGTATTCCAATTCTTATTCTTGGGATAGATAACAGGAATTAGATGGACGTCTTGGATTTGACAATGGAGTTAATTAGCTCAGCAGAGCAGATTTGCCAATTAGGATTTTATTGGATTAACAGGGTCCAACGTAGATTTATTTTTGCATCAAGTGATGTTGAGATTGTATTTTAAGTACAGATCACAATGGTGGGTTCTGTATGGTACATCCAGTGCAAATTGAAAGAGCAGAATGATGAAGTGGGTTTAGTCTGTTTCGTCATTCTTTAGCTGATTTGTACGCAGTGTCAGCAGTCAAAACTCCACGCCTTTTTGTATGGAGCTTGTGTGTTCTCCCTGTTCTGTGTGGGTTTTCTCCCAAAGCAATTTTTTACTGGCGTTGGCCAAACATCCCAATGCTAAAAAAATACTTGAAAATTACTCTTTTGGGATCACACACAACAGCAGCATTACCAATTTATTGCCAACACTTGGCAGCAGCTTCATGAAAAATGATCTTGAGATTCGGTGAATCAAAATGTACCTCGGGCTCCCAGCATGCGCGTCCAGCCCCGTGTGCGTGAATGTGCGAGGGGTACTGTCAGACTTGTCAAGGTTGCGCATGATGTGCTTACGCGTTTTTCTTACACCCAAAAGCCACACTGGTAGTGTCGAACTTCAGCATCGTTGATTCAACATGAGCAACACTGGGCCAGTTTTGACATTTAGTGTTTCATTAGTAGCCAGGTTTGCTTGAGCCATTGTTTTAATAAAAGCAAATATCTGGACTGGTTTCGACGTTTAGTGTCTCGTCAACAGGTCAGGCTCGTGTGAAACAATTATGGTGAACTGCCAGAAGTTTATAGGCAAAGACCGTCTCTGTGGGGTATGGGTGCTAGTCTGACACAAAGTGCAACTGCATAATTATGTAATGCATAAAATAATATCGGCGTCGCTGTGGAGAAGATGAATAACGCCACGGGCAGAGGGGAGACGCCACCCCCTCATCTGCGCGGTCTTCGGCGCGAGGGTCCAACAGCAGCAGTTGGGGCACCGTGCTGCGCCTTCGACTCGCGGAGCGAGCGTTGTAATAAAGCTGTTTGCCTTCTTACACTTGCTTGGTGTTTGTTGGTACCGGCTGTAAATGTGGCTGGTGGTGGTTGTATGGGAAGCGGTAGTGTAGTGGTTCGCGCTGCGCTACGAATCCGGCGACCCGAGTTCGATTCCATCGATTTCTTGTAGATATGAACCGGTCCTGGGCCGAGTACCGAGTGCGATGTGTTACCATTGGTTGTGGTGGTGATGGTTGTGGTGGTGATGATGATGATGGAGTCTGTGCGTGTTAGGCCAGACGAGGATGCCCGCACCCTTCCCTGTCTTGTTCAACTGCCGTGCTGGGAGGCGGGATTGAACGTTCACTCTCAAGTCCATTGCGCTGTCAGCATTCCACCACTGGCACCTCCCTTCATATATTATTGATTTTATTTTTTCTATATAGGGAAATTTGTGAATGTGTCTGTTCGAAATGTTTAGCATACTTCTCGACATGCAACAAACTTGAAATTTGGCATGTGAGGAGTATCCAGACTGTACACAATGCAAAAAGTATAAAAATTGACATGTATTTTGGGGGGGGGGCGCAATAATGGATATATTTGCACGGCAAGTGAGCGGTGACGTCCAATCTGTGATGTCACACGCATGCAGCAGCATTACGCAATGTGCCTGCTGACGTCATCCCCCCTAACCCTCCGTTTATGAATAAATAAATACATTTCCTTCGTTAAGTCTATTTCTATATATGTGTATGCAGCAACTATATATCTATGAAGAAAAAAATCTCTAAATATATTTGCAATATAAAGTTCGTGAGAAAAACCGATAACCAGTTTGTCTTTTGACAAACCGGTAACCTGTGTTTTAATCGGTTACCGGAAATGGAAGAGGCGACCCCAGGGGAGGAGCCAGCCTCGTCGCCACGACCGCGCATCACGTGACGGCGAGCAATGGCGGCGCCCATAAGCTACCACGCTGAGCAGAACGAAGGGTGAGAGGCAGAGACTCGCAGAGACACACTCGGAGACACACTCGGACTCGTAGAGACACACTGAGACAAAAAAACAAAGATCCCCGTATAGCCTTAACAGACTAGGGGAAAGTGCTGTTTTCGAGTACCTATGAAGGCCGGAAAAGTACACGAGGGGGTGGGTGGCCAGCACCAGTGGCGATGTTTACACACCACACCAGGTACTCATTTGAGGCTGAGTCGATCTAGGGGAGGCCCAGGACCGGTTCAGATAATCGTCACTGGTGTTGACCATGAACGGGAATCAAACCCGGGTCGCCAGGCTCATAGCGCAGCGCGCTAACCGCTACACTACCGCTCCCACACACTGAGACACACAGTCTGAGAGACACACTGAGACACATTCGTAGAGGCACATAGATCCGCGCACACTCATAGATCCACCGTCTCTCGGAAAGACAAAATCCGCGTATAGCATAATCTGACTGTTGGGGCAAGTGCTGTTAGCGAGCACTTTTGAAGACCGGCACGGTCCACGAGGTGGGTGGGAATCGAACCCGGATCGCCAGTTTAGAATCGCAGCGCGTTAACCGCTGCACTACCGCTCCCCATAGACTCACAACCATTGAGGCACCGTCTCGGAGAAACTCATAAAGACACGCTGACTCGTAGAGGCATTGTCGTGCAGAAACACACTCATAGACACTCAGAGAGAGAGTACTCAGAGACAGTAAGATCCCCTGCATAAACTTAACAGACCGTTGGGGCGAGTGCTGTTAGCGAGCACCTATAAAGGCCAACACGGTACACGAGGCGTTGGTTGCCCAGCACCACGCCCGACCGCCTTTGTCTCCCCAATGTCGATTAGTTTACACACCGCACCAGGTACTCGTTTTGAGTCTGAGTCGACCTAGGGGCGGCCCAGAACCGGCTCTGGACCGGCTTAGATACTCGTCACTGGTGTTGGCCATGAGCGGGAATCGAACTCGGGTCGCTGCACCCCACATTAACACGCACTCATCGACACGCACTGGTTCTTATGCCCTTGCGCTTGTAATTTTTTGTTGACCCAGGTCTGTCTTGCCAGATGAGAGTTCTCACCTGGTAAACTCGGTGTGTGTCTGGTGTGTGCTCTTGGGCAGCTGTGAGGTTTGCGCAGAGGCCCTCGCCAAGTACCGCTGCCCGTGCTGCTTGCTGCGCTCCTGCAGGTGAGAGTGGCAAGAGGAGGTTTGGAGCGGTAACATCGCGGTTAGCGAGCAACGCTACGAACCCGGTGACCTGAGTTCGATTCCCGCTCATCTGTATTGGTCCTGGGCCTCCCGGGCCTCCCTTCGGTCGACTCAGTCTCAAATTAGTCCTTGGTGCGGTGTGTAAAAACATCACCACTGGGGAGACAAAGGCAGCCGGGCATGGTGCTGGCCACCCACCCCCTTGTGTGCCGTTCCGGCATTCATGCTCGCTAATAGCACTTACAATCTACACCATTGGAACCTCATTTGCCAGTAAAAAATATGCTAATTGTTTTTTTACTCTTTTATCTGGCAACAAAAAAGGGTAAAAAAAATCATTATCACTTACAATCCGTTAAAGTTTATATGGGGGATCTTTGTCTTTGTATGTCTTTCCCTCCTGCCACATCCATTCACACGGTGTCTTTCTGGCGCTCGCCCTTCATAAAATGCAGAGACTACAAGCTTGGCTGCAACAATGCCTCTTTATTCACACCAACGCCCCTTTATTTACACCACCAACAACACCACAACTTCAGTTTCATTTATTACTACCTGGCTTCGCCCGAGACTTGGATTCACCACGCCCGGCCGCCTTTGTCTCCCCAGTGGCGATGTGCACACACACCAGTTACTCTTTTGAGGCTGAGTCGACCTAGGGGAGGCCCAGAACCAGTTCGAATAATCGTCACCGGTGGTGGCCATGAGCGGGAATCGAATTCGGGTCGCTGGGTTCGTAGCACAGCGCGCTAACCACTACACTACCGCTCCCCCCACACACACGCGCGTCCATAGGTATACATACACGCGCTTGCTGCAGACACACGCAACTTTCAGGGTGCGTACGGCAGTAAACGACTCAAAAAATATATAATGCTGGGCGAAGAACGCCTTAGACCTGCAACACATTTGTATGGCACTTTACTCGCGGAGGGTTGGGAGGGGAATGCGTGACATCAGCAAGCACACTGCGTAACGCTTCCGCATGTGAGTGACATGACAGAGATGTGACGTCACAGCTCACTTGCCGTGCAAAATATATCCATTATTGCGCCCCCCCCCCAAAAAAAGAAAAGTATATTTTTATAATTTTTGCATGGTGTACAGTCTGGAAAGTACCCACATGCCAAATTTCAAGTTCCATGTCGGGAAGTATGCTAAACATTTTGAACAGATACACATTCACAAATTTTCCTTTTATATATAGATAACCCTGTGAGCCATGCGGCTCGTGACTCAGGTGCAACCGCAACAAATAAAAACATGAACAAGAAACATCTTAAAGTGACTACACGCAACAGAAAAATCCAGGAAAAAACAGCAAAAGTCTTCCAGAAAAAACACCGTATTTCAACGCTGTGTGCAAAAATCCCAGTGGGATGCAAGTCAAACAATAACCATAAGGCAATTTAGATTAAAGTTATCAGGCTAACTCTTTACTACAACAAACAAACATGGTTAAACCAAAACGTTTTCAAAATCATCAAAATAAAACTATAAAAACAATGTAACAGTGATCATAGGAACTGATTCAAATTGATCAAATAAAAGATATACATAACATGTACGACCAAACTTTGAAGCCATAGCCGGCTGCATGAGTCACTCCATAACAGCAGGAGTATCAGTAGCAGTATCAAACATTTTCAATAAACCTTTACAGATCAGTACACTATAATGAAAACTCAAAATCATACTTTGCAGCGGTCATCCGGAACGATACATTTGATTTCAGACCATTCTGAATAGCAGTGGCAGCAAGGGTGTACAACTCCTCTAGAGCAGTTTTGAGTGAAGATCTCACAGGTAGTGATCCAAGTTGCAGTTTATTGGCGATAGCATTCCAGACCCCGTGGCCATCAATAGAAAGGGCCCTTCCTCCAGTATTTGTACAGCAATAAGGAATGTGAAGCTGGTAAATGAGCGAAGACCTTAGGTCACATTTGTTCTTTAAAACAGTGAGGAGATCCAGCAGGTTGTCTGCTGATTTCTTTGTAAGTACATCATGACTAAATAAGATCTGATGCGCAAGCCGTTGATCATTAAGAGAAGTTAAGTTTGATCCAATGTAGAGATCGTAGTGGTGGGTCCTATATGGGCAGTTCAATGCAAATCTTAAGGCCGAGTGATAAATTGAGCCAAGCTTCTTCAGTATAGTACTGGGGGCTGATTTATATACGTTGTCACAGTAATGAAGTAGAGGAAGTATGGTAGAATTTAACAATTCCAAGTGGAATATAGGGGGGAAGCACTTCTTGTGTCGATACAGAAAACCAATTTTTTATTTTGTCTTTTTACCAATATGATCAATGTGATCTTGAAAATTCAGTTTTGAATTAAAGATGACCCCAAGATACTTATAGATCTTGACTTGCCCTATTTGATGATTATTTAAGGAATTTAATTGTGGAAAAATTACTTCCTGCTTTAATCCTGGTGAGAAGCATAGCACTTTGGTTTTGGAGGTATTCAGGACTACCGTATTTTCCCGCATATAGCCCACATACGCATATAACCCGCAGACGCATATACCCCGCAAAAATAGCGTTTTGTGTAAAAAATCAGATAAGCCGCACCTCCATATACCCCGCATGCATTCATATATTAAACGTCGTTACCGCAGCTTAATTTCATCATATTAATACGAAGTTTACATTTGTAATACATTCCACTATTAATTGTTAACGTTAAAATCATAACGTGCACAAAGAAAACAAACTAACCGGAAACGAGTGAACTTAAAACAGTAACTATGTAACAAAAGTAAATATCTAATACATAAGTAACACATAACTAGTAGATACGTAAGCACACTTTTAGCACTGGTAGATTGCAACCTGCGCAGATAATAGCCGAACTACTAAAGATAACTCCGTCGCCTCGCCGCCACCCACCTCTCTCTCTCCCCAGCTGCCCCACCTCCCAGCCCCCACCTCTCTCTCCCCCAAGCTCTCGCGTCGCCACCTCAGACCTTGCTCTACCCCACCCCCCAACCAGAGGTCGCAATCGGGTACCCGATATCCGTACCCTACCCGTGACCCGGTTACCCGTACCCAACCGGGTACGGGTATGGGTACCCGTTTGCGACCCTGGTGCGGCCTGTTACGGGTACGGGTAAGCCGTGAGTCACTGGTGAGTAATCGTTTGTCACTCATTTCCCAACGTCTTGTCTCTTCTCACAATTCAAGTTCCTAGAATCAACCCACCCGCTCCTGCAACATGGCTTCATCCCAGAGGTCGCAATCGGGTACCCATACCCATACCCTACCCGATACCCGGCCGGGTACGGGTAGCCGGGTATCGGGTAGGGTACGGGTACGGGTACCCGATTGCGACGCTGGTGCGGCCGGGTACGGGTAAGGAATCAAAACCCGTTTGCGACCTCTGCCTCCAACCCCCCACCTCTCCCGTCGCCGATAAACAGTGGGCGCACTTCAAACAGTGTCGTTTAATTGTACAAACAATTCATTTTAAACGTGATAACGTGAAATTTTTGTGTGAGTGGTTTATTCAGCAGTGCTTTAGTCAAAGGTAAGTGTTGCATAGTGGATAGTCCTACCATGAAAAAATTAAACGAGTTAGGACACGTCACACGTGTAAAATATTTTTGGGATAGCCCGCACCTCCATATACCGCACAGGGTCTTGTTTTGTTTGTAAAAATTGGTATACCCCGCGGGTTATATGCGGGAAAATACGGTAATTTAAGAGCAACTAGCTGATATTGTAGTTTGTTGAAATCACCCTGGAACTTAGCAATCGCGTCATCCGGAGAGCGGCCAGCAGTAATCAGTATCATGTCATCTGCAAATAGATTTACCCTGGAATCATCCAGGTCAGTGGCCAAGTCATTGACATAAAGAGAGAACAAGAGGGGGCCGAGGATGGAACCCTGTGTGACCCCTTTTGTTATCTTAACACTGTTTGACCTCCAACCATCTATGAATACAGTTTGGGTGCGAGAAGAGAGGTAATTTTTTAACCATTCTACTGCATGTTTGGAGAAACGTAGGCAAATTAGTTTACTTAGCAGGGCAAGTCAAGAAAAAAGACTGGTGCAGTACTGCTTATTAAATCTGTCAGTAAGGGAATTCCTAATCCTGAATGGCAAGGTGCATCTGGGATGAAAGAAAAATCTAAAGGAACAATGTCACCCAACGCCCCCACATAGTTGTATGCACCTGCCATGCCATTCCACAGAGTTCCAGTCCCAGGTCCTTCCAGCATGGAAACGTCGGACCTCAAGAAACGTTGGGATAAGGCGATTGCAGCAGAATATTCTGCCAAGGTCTCTAATCGGTTTTGGGGCTCTCGCTGCTCTTGATGATCCAGAGCAGATGTGGGAAGCCTTGAAGCTAAGGACCCTTGCGGCCAGCAATTGGATGCTTTGGGAGTCAGGCCGAGGTCAAGGTGTCTCATCTCATCAGAGACACTGGAGACCATTGCGCAGAGTCGCTTCGCAGCAGTTGGAGGGTAACTCCAGCCTGAGTCATCTGTGTGTACAGGCGACTCCTGGCCGGTCCGGCCCTCAAACGCCTCCGCTGAAAACTCCGAACCTCGAGAGGCCTCACTGAAGGTGGCCGATGGATCTCTTGTATCAGATCCTGGAGACTGTAGTTGGACTGTGTGGGTCGGGTACTTTTAGCAGCTCATCGCTGCCTCCCCCTCCGGCTGTGAGGCTGGACGTGCCTGACGCTGCTCCCAAGGCTGCCGGTTCCCTGATATCTGAGCTCCCCCCATCAATGCATGAGATTCTGACAGCAGTGAAGAGGCCGAAGGGGGTAAGGCAGCTGGGATCTGTGGCATCACGGCCAAATTTCTGAAAGCCGGTGGGTACGATACGCTAAGGGGGCTCCACGGGGCGATGATTGTTGCAGCATGGAGATCGGCCACTCTCCTTCCCAGCTGGAGACAAACCTGGAAGGGGAATGGAGACAAGAGCTAACTTCAACATATCTCTGGGACCGTTTTTGCCAGTATGAAAGATATTAAATAATACTCGTAGGCTTTATCCTTTCTGGCAATAAAAACGGTTGTTTGGACAGTCCAGGACTTGATGCCTTTGAAATAGGTATTTATTTGGTGTTTGAGCATCTTTTGTTTGGCTGCATACATACATCTTAATATCTGTTTTATTGCCAGAAAGGCGAAAGCCTCTGCTTATTTTTTTCATCTGACTGCAACAATTTCTACCGGGTGACACTGCTGTCGGTATCTGGTAAGATACTTGCCCAGCCAACCTTCTGATTCACCAGAGGCCAGAACAGGTCGGATTTACCTATGGAACGAATCCTGGCTCCCCGCGCCTTGTTGGAGCACCAACCTGAAGAAGGACTTCGACTTGGTGCTCCGGGGAACCTCACTGTGGTTTGGCCTGTACTCTAGAATACCGGAGGGAATTGTTGATTTGATCTCCACCCTGTATTCCAGACTGCTGTTAAATCGTGAGTGAGGGGGGGGTGCCTCTGACTTCTTCCCGGTGAATGCCTGGGTGAGGCGAGGGTGTAATTTTGACCCCCACTCTATTCAACAGTTGCATGTACTGGGTCTTGGGGCTGGGTATCGCACCAGGGCCATCATGGTGCATTCATTGGACAGTCCAGGTTTTACTGAGCTGGACTTTACCGATGATGCGGTGATATTCGTGGAGTCATTGAATACTCTAAAGGAGGCGGCCCTAGGGGGGGGGGGTGTTTGATGTGGAGGTTGAGCCTTGGGGTATGCAGGTCTCCTGGATGACGACCAAGATCCAGGAGTTCTTCGACTCTTTGGGTGTTGCAATTCAGAAAGTTAACTCGCCGCGTGGGGAGGGGACGTGGTCTGGCCCACGGTGCAATAGAGGCACTCGATCACAGTGTGCGGTGCTGCCAGGGCATCAAGTTGGATGATGATATTTCTTTGTCAAACCACCGATTGCTTTGGTAGTCTGGTCTAATAGGCTCCTCTCGTGCCTCTGTGGGGGCGGGGCGCAAGCTGCGGCCGTCTGATGGCCGCACGGCTCGTTTCCCTGGAGGCTGACCCCCTTCGGGGCAGCCCGCTTCGAATCGAGAGTTCCTGCCCGGCTGCAGGAGGAAGCTGAAGGAGGGAAGGCCGAGTGGGAGGCTGAGGCCAAAGGGGAGGGACGAGGCGAAGGCCGAGGGCGAGGCCGGTGTCCTCGTGGCTCCAGCAGCTTCAACGTCACCTCTTAGGGGCTGGGACTGGGAAGGGAGCTGGCCTTGCATCTCGCCGTGCGTGTTCCGGAGGGCTGTGGAGTAGGAGGGTTAACGCGACCGCACGACGTGTAGGCGTACATCCCCACCTGATCTGATCTGATATGCAAGCCATTCTGTTAACGCAAGGCTGTCACGAAGGAAGGGGCTATGTTTTATCAGCCATGGCCTGCAGTAGTTTGACAGTCGGGGGCAATACTGCTGTGCGCCATCTCAATTGAGTAATTTGCTGGTAACTTTGCAGCATTGGGATGTTTAGACAATACCAGTTACGTTGTGTGGATTTTGCTATGGAAAGAAACCCACACAGAACAAGAGAGAACGTACAAACTGCACGCATAAAGGCATTCGAGTTGGGAATCGAACCCAGGACCTTCTCAATTTCTTTGGGTCTTTCGGTAAAGTCATGTAGATAGGTTCAAAGAAAATAACAAAAAACTACGACGCTTCGATCGCAACACAAGCGTTTGTCATCAGGAAGAGGGGGTTAGCATCTAAAGGAATAGTTGTGTGGAAACCCTCCCCATAGAGGCAGTTAAATCTTGACTTAAAGCCTTCGTGACTGCAGAAATTAATATTATTTGGGTCTTTAGGTAAAGTCGCGCACAATCCGCAGGATTATTAGATGCTCAGATATCTCGTTGCGACTCTACTGTGACCGTTGTTTTGAGTGGCGTGCGTTTGTTGTGCTGGGCAGCGTGGCGTGCGTGCAGGCCCACAAGACGCAACGCCATTGCAGCGGCGTGCGGAACAAAACCATCTACGTGCCTCTGGGCACCTTCAGCGAAAGCCATCTGCTGAGCGGTGAGACTACCGACTGTCCCCACTCACCACCTACTCTCCCACCCACCACCACCTACTGTCCTCAACCACCACTTACTGTCCCGCCCACCACCTCCGACTGTCCCACCCACCGCCACCTACTGTCCCCAGCCACCCTCCACCACCTACTGTGCCGCCCACCACCTACTGTCCCGCCCACCACCTACTGTTCACACCCACCACCACCTACTGTGCCACCCACCACCTACTGTCCCCGCCCACCACCACCTACAGTCCACACCCACCACCACCAACTGTCCCCATCCACCACCACCTACTGTCTTGCCCACCACCACCTACTGTCCACACCCACCACCACCTACTGTCCACAC
>CM025673.2:104680-125066 GCA_014621495.2 Entosphenus tridentatus | reverse complement strand
AAAAGATGAAGAAAATACCAAAAAACCACTAAAAAACACTAAAAACTGAAAAAAACCCAAACAACACTAAAAACAGACGCAAATAACCCAAAACCACAAAAAATAGACGAAAATACCCAAAACCACTCAAAACTGAAGAAAATACCCAAAAATACTAAAAAACCGAAAAAACACAAAAAACTGAAAAAATACCCAAAAAACACTAAAAACAGACGAAAATACCACAAAAAACTGAAGAAAATACCCAAACACCACTAAAAACCAAAAACACTAAACTAAAAAAATACCCAAAAATCACTAAAAACCGAAAAAACACTAAAAACAGACGAAAATACCCCAAAACCACTAAAAACTGAAAAAATATTTTAAAAAACACTAAAAACAAAGGACGGTAGTACAGAGTTGACCTGATAACTTGTCTTATGGTTGTTATTGTTTGACTTGCATCCCACTGGGATTTTTGCACACAGCATTGAAATGTGGTGTTTTTTTCTGGAAGGCTTTGCTGTTTTTTGAAGGATTTTTCTGTTTCGTATAGTCACTTTATGATGTTTCTTGTTCATGTTTTTGTTTTGTTGCGGTTGCACCCGAGTCAAGAGCCGCATGGCTCACAGGGTTATACCTAATAAATGAAAATGAAACTGAAACAGGACGTCAAGCAAAGATGACTGTACTGGATTTTTTTGGTTGGTCTCGTGGGGACATTTATTAATTGAAATAGGTTAAATGTATTTGCAAAATATGTGGCCACGGCCAGCGAGTTTAGCTAATTCCAATTCAGATCACCCACTAAAACTATTTAACCTTTAGGGAGGCCCCCAAGAAGCTCTCAGTGCAGACGCAGCTTCAACATCCTTACCACTAGGCGGTCTATAGCAGCACACTACCAATATCTGTTGATTATTTGAGAAAGTTATTCTGAGAGCCAGACCTTCAAAGCAACATTTGTAACATAGCCAACACTGTGGCATATAGAATAGTATCGACAAGTGTCGATTATTGCAACTCCCTACTCTATGGGACGTCTGGCAAAAACGGCAAACTGTGATAGGTATTGCAAGATTGGTCCATGTTCGTCCTGTGCTCGCTGAGCTGCATTGGCTTCAAGTTGTTGAACGAATACATTATAAGGTCCCACTCATTGAACACAAATAGCTTACGAAAATTTTACCACAATTGACCAACAATACCTTGCTGATCTCATCAAGGAGCATAAACCATCATGAACACTCTGGTCATCCTCGCAGCGGGTTTTGGCTAACCATCATACAAAGACAGTAACTGCATCGCGATGCGCTTCTGCGGCCGTCTGGAACACTCGTCCTTCCAATATTAGGAAGCCACTGGAGGTAAGCAAATTTCAACATACATACACGTTGTGTATTAGCGAGGCTGTATTGTGCATTAGTAGTGTAGTGCGTTGGTGTTCTTGTGGTATGCGTTCATGCTGATGTGGTGTTGTGTTGTGTGTCAATGCTATATGTTGTTCGTTAAACTTGTTGTTTTGTTCGTCAGTGCTGTTGTGTTGTGTGTTAGTGCTGCATGCTATGTGTTGGTGCTCTATATTGTGTGTTTGTGTTGCAGCCAGCCAGAGTCGGCGCTACCAACAATATTCCCAAGCTCTGTGGTCCTATATTGGGATTATTTGTCAATACCGCATTGACAGTGGTGCCCAAATAACAAACAATAAAGAATGAACACATTAGTGAATGCCGCTGCTGCATTAAAATGTATCATGGGCGACGTTTCAGGCAATGGGCCCTTCTGCATGGTATATGTTTAGCCATCTCTATGGGGGGAAAGCAGAGTATCCCGAGAAAACCAACGCATGCGAGGGGGTAACATTTACCGTAATCCGTTAGAGATGGAAATGTCTCCGCTTGCTGCACCGCCCTACCCTGGCCAGACCAGGAGATGGCGACCTCAGCGCCCACGGGGAAAGAGTTTCACATGTTTCACATTTGTGTGGTAATTCAGCAAACCTCACTGCTGCCTCCACACACAGTGCTGGGTTACAGGCAGCCACGTGCAACAACACAGCCACCACCGCTCCAGATACAGGGCGTGTGGGGATAATACGATGTCCGCCTTGTGGCAAAGAGGTCACCTGAAGATGATATCAGAGTCAGTTCTGTGACTTCCCCTTCTTCAGGCGATGCTGCGCTGCGACAAAGACCCCCCCATATAGCCTTACCAGATTGTAGGGGAAAGTGCTGTTAGTAGCTAGTAGCGAGTAGCAGCAGAAGCGCCTATGAAGGGCGGCACTGTGCCACACTCATTCATTCACTTACCACCCCTCACCCCACCTCACCACGATGCCCTTCATCCGGGGATGAGGAAGGCTTTGTAGGGGGCTGGGTGGAAAGGAGGCGCAGCAGCGGGGAGAGCGACGGCTCCGGAACGAAGAGGCGGCGGAAGCGCAGCACAGGGAGCGGGGACGCAGGGGAACCCAGTCTGGCCAAGACACACTCATGTGCACGCTCACACAGACTCTCACAGACACGCACACACACGTGCACGCTCAGACTCACACACACACACACAGATCCGCACACGTGCACACACAGACTCATACATTTACACAGACGCACACAAAGACCCCTCGAATAGCCTTACCAGATTGTTGAGGCAAGTACTGTTAGCGAGCACTTATGCAGGCCGGCACGGCACACGAGGGGGTGGGTGACCAACTCCACGCCCGGCTGCCTTTGTATCCCTAGTGACGATGTTTACACATAGCACCAGGTACTCATTTGAGGCTAAGTCGAACTCGGGGAGGCCCTGGACCGGTTCTGATAATCGTCACTCGGGTAATCGACCTCTGGTCACCGGGTTCGTACGTAGCACCGCGCTAACCACTGCGCCACCTCTCCCCCGCTGTTACAGTGCAGTACTGTCCCCAGGCAAGATGGCTGCCCGCCCCCACGTGACTCGGCGCGCGTGACTGGCGCACTCAGCACGTGGTGTCAACCAGGGCGTGGTCTCGCGCCGTCCCTGCTCACGAACGCGCTGCCGCGTAAGTCTGAGGGCCTCTCGTGTACAGCGTCTGTTGGTCTCGTGTGGGTCTTTGTGCTAGTCGCTGGCGACCTGTAAGTCTCTTCTGGGTCTTTGTGCGAGTCTCCTCTGCGTCTGTGTGAGAGTCTCTGGGTCTCTGTGCTCGTGAGTCTCTGGGCTTTGTGTTAGAAACAAAAATGGAGCCTGCCAATGACCCCTCTCCTCCACGTGGCATGGTACTTTAGCCACTCCCGGCTCGTGTGGGCCCGTGCAGTTGCACCGCCTGCACACGCGGTAGTCGACACGGCCACTGGTGGTGTACCGCGTGTTCATAATTTTCTGTAATGTATAGTAATTTCCCGAATAGGAAAATAAAAGTAATTGTTTATAGTACAGCCTACATGCGCGTGCGTTTTGTGTTTTAGTGTTGTTCTTGCTCCACACACTCCGATTAGCACCGGTGACTACGTCGAAAGAAGTTCAACACCATACAAGTTGTTTTACTTTCTACATCCGTTAAAGGAGCAGATGACGGCAAAAGTAACACCTAAAGTCTCGAGTAAGGCGGTGTGGCGCTCACAGACAGACGCGCCTTTAGCTCATGTGCATAGACAGTAGAGTCTCATTGAGACGTAACATGAAGAGGCCTGAAGGCAATTAAATTTCTGACGGGAAGAAACAGCGGCAACTCTAATCTAAACGATTTCTTGGGGCCTCGCTTAGGTCAGATCGGCCTTAAACGATTACCCTGTTTGCTGTGCGGACTTGGGAGACAAAGACGGCTGTGATGCTGCTTACACGACCACTAACAGCACGCTGCTGGCCTCTAGAAGCTCTTACGCCGCCCTTGATGTTCAGAGCGTAAAATAGCGAATTGAGTCCCTGAAAGATCTGAGCAGGTCATAAAATAAGCGGACAAACTCTGAATAGTTGTTTTTCGCTTCCCATCGTTGACATCTTCCATTGTATAATTTTCAAGCAGCATTGGTTCAACACAAGCAGGTAAGAATTTTTCAATACCACCAGGTAAATTAGTTGCTAGATGTACTGTTAATGTATGCAGTTCATAGGTTAAATGTATTAATATAATGGGTTATGCATAATACTGTACCAATTTTTCTGGGTTAAATCGCGTAAATATATAAATGTGTCGTTAAAATCCGCCACGAGTAAGGGTTGTCACGTAAACAGAACATGCCAATTCGTTACTAGTACAGCACATCAGTGTGTTGGAGAGTAAACCCACAACATTTACAATTCTAGTCCGACGTTTCGCCAGTAAATACAATTAGCATCATCAGGTGACAAGCCAGATTTGTGAAGTCCACCTGTTTCGTTATTTATATAGAGACCACGCTTCTGCGCTCTTGCGCAAACGGGGGGGGGGGGGATTAATGAGTCAATATAAATTATGCATGCGCATTATGCAAATCCTTTGATCTTGTCCTTCCTGTCGATTGCCTGTATTAAAATAGCCGTACCAACAGTAATCCTGGCCTAAACCCGCCCGTGCCTGGAGCAGAGCACGTGGCGAACACGTGGTGAGGATGTCGTCGTCATCCTTGAACACAGGCGCCGCGGGGATGAACTCGCGCTCTTGCAGATGCTGCTTCCGAAACTACACCCTGGCGTGTGAGTTCAAGCTACACCCTGGCGTGTGAATGTAATATAAGACACCAGAAGCTTGCAAGCATTGACTTTGAATGCTTCTGCAAAGGTCAAGAGGTCATCACAGCCTGTGTTGTTGGTTGCACACCACACCATCGCTTCCTTCCATGTGCCAGAACCCTCAATGTCTATGCTTATAGCATCCCTGCTATCTGTTGGTCTTTTCTTTTAGTGCATTAGCCCTGGGTTGCCACTTATAGTGATTGAAAAAACAGCAGCCAACAGTGACGAGTGGCTGCTAAAATTGGTAACACTTTAGCAAATGAAAAACATTGGCCACCCAATAGGGGCGCCATGGTCTCGAGTTGTTAACTACCTCGCCTGGTATACAGGAGGTCATGAGTTCGATCCCGACCCTGACGCCTGTATATTTGGAGTTTACATGTCTCCCCATAGTCGAAAGGAATTTTCTCCTGGTCCTCTGGTTTTTCCCTCCACATTTATGAACATGCCTTTATAGTATTTGGGCTGCGATACATTTCCACATGATAATCTACTTCGTTGAGCTATCATTTTGATATCCAGGTCACTTCTGATAAAGAGCCACAGCTCAGTGGACCTTACCTGGTAAAATGAAGATCGTTCGTTTTTTTGTCGTTTTCAATTGGTGCAGCTAAGAATGTTTTGCAGTGGTTGACACATCGTTTGTGTGTCCTTTATCTTCACAGTCCTCATGTGGCCACATGCCATAGGAAGTAAAGTTGCATTCTGTAGTGTTCCCTACCCCTTGACTTAAACCCTATAGCCTTAAACCCCTAACCCTCACAGGAAAAACTTGCATTCCAGTAGAACCTTGATTATCCACGTGCGGTTTATCTGATTTGCAGATTAACCAAACACCTGAGATTTTGGCATAAATTAATAACTCATGTATTTTCCCTTAAGCCCAAATTAATAATCTAAAACAGTTATCCATTGATATTCTTGGAAATGTTTATTACAAGTCACGTGCTTAAACTGAACAAATATGTTGCTCCAGGTTGATCCGAAATCCACGTGATCACCTCTACAGTTCAGTAGTTGCAGATCTTTACAACAGTGGGTGGAGTTTGATGTTGATTGGCGTGGCTTTGCTGCTGTCCACTTAGTGGGCCGTGTCTTCTGCGGGAGAATCACTGAGTACGCGCATCATTGATCGGTCGATTTTTTACTACACATTTTTATTTTGTAAACAAACTCATTTTTCTTAACTTAAACATAAGTTATATCTATATTCGTGGTTTTTGTCATAGAGATCCGCGAAAAATGTTTATTTTTGTCTGCGATTTTGAATTTTCCGCGGGCATCCCTGTCATTAGCATGGATAATAGATAGTCTACTGTGCTTTATTAGCTGAAGTTCAAATAAAATCCTGAATGAATGACAATCAGGTCTATGATTGTCATTTAGTCATAGAGCTGATTGAATGAAAATCAGGTCTACGATTGTCATTCAATAATAAACATGATTGACTGAAAATAAGGTCTATGGTTGTCATTCAATCATATACCTGATTGAATGAAAATCAGGTCTTTGAAACTAAAAACCTGTACGGACAGTAATTCCAGACTCGAGTTTGCCCCCTTAATCTGCTATGATGATGAGTCGCCGCTTTCAAATGGGAAAAAGCCGACGCTGTCTTTGCGCGTCATCTGCTGCCTTAGCACTTCGTCCATGCCTGTCATGATTTTAAATTTGTCCGTTTCCCAGTGGAGCCTGGGGCATCAAACAGCCGCCCCTACCTGCTGGTGTGCGGACATGTCTTCTGTGGAGCATGCCTGCAGGACAAACGCACACGCACAGGCTGCGAGTTTGTGTGCCCCACCTGCAAGGTACAGCTATTACAATCGTACGGCAACGTACATATGGTTGTGTGCACGCGCGCGTACGAGTGTATGTACGTGTGTGTATATCTGTCTGCATGTGTACGATAGTGTAGCGGTTAGCCGCTGCGCTACTAACCTGGTGACCCGAGTTAGATTATCTGAACCAGTCCTGGGCCTCCCCTAGGTTGACTCAGTCTCAAATGAGTACGTGGTGCAATGTGTAAACACCGCCACTGGGGAGACATAGGCGGTTGGGCGTGATGTTGGCCACCCACCCCCTCGTGTGCCGTGTGGGCCTTCATAGATGCTATTCGTTAACAGCAGTTGCCCAAACAGTCTATTAAGGGTACACGGGGGATCTTTGTCTTTTTTAATTGAACATGTCATCAATAAGTAATATTTTTAAAAACTTTTTTAAAAGCCCGCTTTAATGAAATGTACCGTACTCGTAATGGCAGAACTCCACGACTCCAGGAAGTGGCCGCAAAGCTTGCCATAACGTAAGGGGCCGTGGTGATTTACAGCCAACATCAGTTGAGCGTGGACAATTAGACCCAAGCCGAAGCATAACATATACAAAATAATGTAAAAAAATATATATTTTTTATAGAATATAGTATTGTCATCAGTATGACATACGTATACCAACTTTGCAGTCGATACCACATTAGGAAGTCGGTTAAAATTGAGTTACAAGATTTGAGGATACGACAACAACAACAACAGACAGTGTGTTAATAGAAAGCATGTAAAAAGATTATTTACATTTTTTTATGATAGAATATAGTATTGTCATCAGTATGGCATAAGTATACCAAGTTTGCAGTCGATACCACATTGGGAAGTGGGTTAAAATTGAGTTATAAGATTTCAGGATACGGCAACAACAGACAGAGTGAGTTAAATAAAAGCATGTAAATGCCTCTTGGCTAGTTGCGTGTGAAGCCCCGAGTGGCGTAACTGGGCGCTACTACAGTGGAAAAAACAACCTGCAAATTTGAGCCAAAGAGACTGACTGACTAACCCTTTGTATCCCGAATTATATACATCCAGATTAATTTGTTAACAGTGAAAACTAAATTTAGATTTAAAGCTTTCGTGACTGCAGGGATTCATTTTCTTGGTTCTTTCGGTAAAGTCACGTAGAAGGGAAATAATAAAATAATAGAAATCAAACAATACAATTCTCACGACGTTTCGGCCACAACACAAGCATCCGTCCTCAGGTGAATAACAGAGCTTTCTGAAAGACAGCGTCGTAATGACCACTGCTAAGCTTGGCAGCACATTTATAAGCTGGATGGGAGGAGCAGAGAGCCGTGACAAAGGAGTTTACATATCAACAGATGAATTTAGCATGTTGACGCTAAAGAATTGCAACTACCCCACTTCCCTACAATAAACCGATGTGAAAAAGCTAAATATAAACTACATCAATGTAATCAATGTTCTCAATATATTCTCCAATAAGCTGAGCTATTAGCATTAAGTAATTGGGTATACACTACACTATATAATGACTACCATATAGTGAACCGATAAAAAACTAAAATATAAACTACATCTTTATAATCAATATATTCAATATACTCTCCAATAAGCAAAGTTTACATATCAACAGAGGAATTTAGCATATTGACGCTAAAGAACTGCAACGACCCTACTACCATACAATGAACCGATGTGAAAAAACTAAATATAAATTACATCAATATAATCAATGTACTCAATATGCGCTCCAATAAGCTGAGCTATTAACATTAAGCAACTGGGTATACGCTCCACTATATAATTACTACCATATAGTGAACCGATAAAATAATCAGTATACTCTTCAATAAGCTGAGTTTATATATCAACAGACGAATTTAGCATATTAACGCTAAATAACTGCATCTACCCTGCTACCATACAATAAACCGATGTGAAAAAAATATATAAACTACATCAATATAATTAATGTACTCAATATACTTTCCAATAAGCTGAGCTACTAACAAGTCATTATACATTACACTTCTATGTCGCAAAAAACATAATATGCCTCCAACTAAACTTTTTTCAACATTACACGACTATACCTCGTACTAACACTGCCATAGACAAACAAACCCCAACATTGAATTATACATTGCGTTACTATACACTATACATTGTAATATTACACTATGTATTCTACAAACCCTACTGTATACCACACTGCTGTATATTAACTATACAATTACGATACTATATATTACCTTATATTCTTGGTTCTTTCGGTAAAGTCACGTAGAAGGGAAATAATAAAATAATAAAAATAACATACAATAAAATTCTCACGACGTTTCGGCCACAACGCAAGCAGCCGTCCTCAGGCAAAGAAACAGAGCTGTCGATAAAACAGCTTCACCTTAGGACAGCTGCTTGCATTGTGGCCGAAACGTGATAATTTTATTATATTATGTTATATTTTTATTATTTTATTTTTTCCCTTCTACGTGACTTTACCCAAAGAACCAAGATTATGAATCCCTGCAGTCACGAAAGCTTTAAATCGAAATATTACCTTATACATTATATTATACACTAACGGTAAGTACCCGGCTTTGCTCGGGCGAAAAAGACAGACACACACATGGACTTACACACAGACGTTGACCCACATATAGAAACACAACGACTTAGATGCACACACACACATATGGTGAAACCCAGGATGGATCGTAGGCAGGCCAGCCTAAATGTTTCTAACCGGCGAAGATGTTCCATTAGGGGGGTCCAAGTTTTGCAAGCGTAGAGAAAGGAGGGAATGACCGTAGCCGAGAAGACCTGAAGCTTCGTACGGAGTGATAGACCAGGTAGCTTCCGCACAGCGTTACGCAGCCAATGCAAAGATACTGCAGCTCGACTGATTCGGAGTGAGACCTCTGCTGTTAAACCGGAGCCGGTCATTAGCACACTGCCCAGGGAAACTCTCCACTGTCTCCACAACTGCCACATCACCAATTGGGAGTTGTGGGGGTGGAGTGTCCGATGGTACAAAATAGCCAGGCAGGTGCTTAGCTTTGGTTGGGCTGATGGTAAGGCCCCACCTGTTGGTGGCAAGCTCCAGGTTCAGCAGCAGCACGTGGAACTCCTCCTCCGAGTGAGCCGCCATTAGCAGATCATCGGCATACATAACGTGGTTGAGCAATAGGGAGCCATCCCTTGACCGCACCCGGGCATCGATCAGCCTCCCATTGTATCTGTAGCAGATGGGAATTCTTTCGGTACAGGCATTGAAGGCTTAACGAACTACGTGGTCCAAATATATGTAAAATAATGTGGGAGCCAGAGGATATCCCTGTTGTACCCCCAGGTGTACAGGGAAATGCTCTGACTCACGGCCACCTAGTTTGACGCGGGTCCGCTCACCATCATGAAGGTCTTTAAGGATAGGTGAGCAGTGGGTGAGGGACTCGGAAAGCACGAAGAACAACCCAGAGGCCAGGCCTACTGATGGCATCATAGTCCTTGAGCAGGTCAATAAAGCACACACATGGACTAAGACGCACACATGGGCCTACAGATACGCAAAGAAATGGACTTACATGGAGGCATGCGCACACAGTAACTAACACGCACATGGACTCAGACACACACACATATGGACTCACACAAACACATCGCCTTACACATACACACATATGGACTGACACACATAGACATCCACTTGAGATACACACACATGGAGTTACACACACATATGGACGTACACACATACAGCGACTCACATACATGCATAGAGTGACACACAAATTGCCGTACACACACATACAGACTGTCACACATAGACATCCACTTGAGATATACACACATGAAGTTACACATATATCGACGTACACACATACAGCGACTCGCACACAAACATACGTGGACTCACACACACATTGACGTAAACACACATGTACTTACACACATATGGACTAAGACACACACACATGGACTTAGACACACATAGACTGACACACAGCCCTACACACATACACATGTGACACAGACATCTATTTGAGATACACAGACATGGATGAACACACACATATGGACTCACACAAACGCATTGACTTACACACACATATGGAGTGACACACACATGTATAGACTTACATACACATGTGGACTAACACACACACATGGACTGACACACACATACACATGGACGTACATGGCCACATCACAGACTGGCAGACCATCGCAGCGTCATGAAAGCGCAGCAAAAAAAGGGAACATTTAGCAAGCTAAAAAGAAAGAGTTTTGTGCACACAAACATTATTATTGTAATATCTCCCAACGTATTTGTTTGATAATAGTAAGCGAATCAACGTGAGTTCTTATCCGCACACAAAGATTATTATAGTAATGTTTGTCAACTAATGTGTTTAACAATAGTAAACAATGGACTTGAGTTGTTAGCGTAAGAAGCAAGGAAATTTTGACTTGCCATAGGCGTGTTGAGGCCTTGTGGCATGCGTAGTCCCCGTCCTGGCCTACATTGACGAGGCGGCGGAGTTGGCACGTTGGCAGGCTAGGGGCTGGGCCGCTACCCCCCCTCCCCAGCATCCGCTGCTCGTGCAAGAATAATGCTATGTAAGCAGTAAAATATTATCTACGGAGTCTGTAGTATAAACTGGACGCATCGTGTTGGGGGGGGGGGCGAAGAGGACATGACACTGTGAAGAAATATCCGCAGCGTTATGTGTGTATGTGTTGGCTGTAAAACGCGTAAAAGAAAATGTCCCCCGTGAGCTCGAGTGAACGCGCAGCACTTGGTAGGGTCCGTCCCCCCCACGCAATTGTCATCAGTTGGTACGGTCGATGTCGTGCAATAAGTAAATAATGTATAATAGAAACGGCAAAAATGTGTTAATTAAACTACTTTAAAGTTAACGGATGGGAAAACGGAATAGCCTATTCCCACTACGGGGCTTAGGGCGTGCCGGCTGGCAAATTATTTCGGTCTTAAACCCCACCGTCCGAGAGCCAAATCCCCCGCAAGTGGGAGCACGCGAAGACTTTTATATATAAGACTAGCAGAAGTACCCGGCGTTGCCCGGGTGAAAAATATATTTCTTAAAAACCTTACATATATACACAGATACTAAGGTATTGTCAAAGCCCCTTGGGCTTTGACAATACTCACCGCTCACCACTCACCACTCACCCTCACCACTCACCCTCTCCCTCACCACTCACGCTTACCACTCACCTTCACCACCACCACTCACCCTCACCACTCACGCTCACCACTCACCCTCTCCCTCTCCACTCACCCTCACCACTCACCCTCACTACTCACTAATCACCCTCACCACTCACCCTCACTACTCCCCACTCACCACTCACCACTCACTCTCACCATTCACCCTCACTATTCACCCTCACCACTCACCCCTCACTAATCACCACTCACAACCGCCACTCGCCCTCACCACTCACCCTCACCACTCACCCTCACTACTCACCACTCACCCTCACTCTCACCACTCACCCTCACCACTCAACCTCACCCTCACTACTCACCACTCATCCTCACCAATCACCACTGACCAATCACCACTCACCCTCACCACTCTCCACTAACCCTCACCACTCAACTTCACCATTCACCCTCACCACTCACACTCACCACTAACCACTCTCTCACCACTCACCCTCACCACTCAGCACTCACCCTCACCACTCACCCTCACCACTCACGGTCACCACTCACGCTCACCCTCTCCACTCACCCTCACCATTCACCCTCACAACTCACCAATCTCCCTCACAACTCACCCTCACCAATCACCCTCACCATTCAGCCTCACCACTCACCAGTCACCACTCACCCTCACCACTAACCCTAACCACTCTCTCTCACCACTCACCTTCACCACTCCCTACTCCCCACTCTCCCTCACCACTCACCACTCACTCTCACCACTCACTCTCACCATTCACCCTCGCCATTCAGCCTCACCACTCACCCTCACCACTCACCGTCACAACCACCACTCACCCTCACCACTCACCACTCACCCTCACCACTCAACCTCACCCTCACTACTCACCACTCATCCTCACCAATCACCACTGACCAATCACCACTCACCACTCACCCTCACCACTAACCACTCTCTCACCACTCACCCTCACCACTTAGCACTCACCCTCACCACTCACCCTCACCACTCACCCTCACCACTCACTAATCACCACTCACAACCGCCACTCACCCTCACCACTCACTCTCACCACTCACCCTCACCACTCACTCTCACTGCTCACCCTCAACAACCACTCACCCTCACCACTCACTCTCACCACTCACCCTCACCATTCACCCTCACCATTCACACTCACCACTCACCGTCACAACCACCACTCACCCTCACCACTCAACCTCACCGTCACTACTCACCACTCGAGGCGACAGCGTCATTCAGATGCTGTCGCCTCGACAGACCTGGTTTCGACAGACCTGGTTTCACCTGAGGACGGCTGCTTGCGTTGTGGCCGAAACGTCGTGAGAATTATTTTATTATGTTTTATTTTTATTATTTTATTACTTCCCTTCTACGTGACTTTACCGAAAGAACCACGAAGATGAGCACCACGAAGATGAGCACCACCAAGCTTGGCAGCGTATATTTAAGCTGGGTTGGAGGGGGAAGGGCGCCTTGACAAAGGAATTTGCATATCAAGAGGAATTTAGCATATTTATGGGAAATGCAGATATGGGATTAGTCACTACTTATGGTATGCGTAGGAGGTGGGGGGGGGGGGTTTCAAAGTCAAATGCCCGTGCATTATGCAGGATTAGCAGCATGAAAGAGGGAGTAGGGTTAGCAGTAATAAAGGGAAGGAATTTTAATAGTAAGGAGCTGCAGCAGCTAAACCACCACGTAAAATACTAAAATATAAACTACATCAGTATCATCAATACTAAATATACTCTCCAATAAGCTGAGCTACTAACAGTAAGTCATACATTACAATTCTATGTCGCAAAAAAATAATATGCCTCCAGCTAAACTTTTTTCTCTTACATCACACGGGTCTACCCCGTACTATATACTGCCATAGACAAACCCAACATTAAATTATATACTGCATTACTATACACCACCCTATACCTTATACTATACATTGTAATATTACACTATGTATTATTCTACCCACCCTACTGTATACCACACTGCTGTATATTCACTATATAATTACGATACTATATATTACCTTATACATTATATTAAACATTACACTTTTATACTATTTATTATTATACAATCTGCTATACACTATACCATTGACCGTCGCGTGAAAGGTACTAAGAGGAAGCAACGAAATATGTCAATGGGAGAGTGGTGGCAGGAGACTTGCAGTGGAGCAAAGAATCCATTCCCTGCGGAGAATAAAAGATATAGAGTCAATGCCAGTGAGTGGACTGCGGTCTGAAAGTCACCGTAAACGTGAACACAATCAGTTAAGATCCGAAATGGTTTATTACGTCCTTCCAATGATTGCTGAGCCAGAATCCACAAGATCCAGGTCCGATTCAACACAGTACATAAAATTCGTGATCTGGTCCCGTCTGTAAAAGATGTGGTTGCAGACATACAGTACCTTGGCGTCTACAAACTAAGTTGCCTCTTTGGTAGCAGTTACATTGGAGAAACCAAACGATATGTCTCGGACCGCATCCGTGTACATAAAGCAGACCTGAAACACGGTAGGACAAACACCTCAGCCGTGGCAGATCACTGTTACAATTCAGTGGGCTCACATGACATTGACTTTTCCAAGACAGAGGTTCTCTGCAAGCCATCTGGCTACCATGAGAGATTCGTTCATGAGGCGATCCACATATACAAACACAGAGACAATTTCAACCGAGAAGATGGATTCTGCATTTCCCATAAATATGCAAAATTCCTCTTGATATGCAAATTCCTTTGTCAAGGCGCCCTTCTCCCTCCAACCCAGCTTAAATATATGCTGCCAAGCATGGTGGTGCTCATTCAGACGCTGTCTTCCCGACAGACCTGTTCTTCACCTGAGGACGGCTGCTTGTGTTGTGGCCGAAACGTCGTGAGAATTATTTTATTATGTTTTATTTTTATTATTTTATCATTTCCCTTCTACGTGACTTTACCGAAAGAACCAAGAAAATGAATCCCTGCAGTCACGAAAGCTTTAAATCGAAGGATATTATTTATTGCATCAAAGTTAAAATTTAGGCTGTTTCTTTCTTGAAAAGTTGTATGCTCTTGGAAAATGTGGTGAACCATAAATATAACCCAGATATCATGGATTCCGGATACAGAGATTTTCCTGTAGACAGCTGCGTAAATTACACCACTTACGATTAAACCACTAACTTTAAGTCTGGGCACATTTTGGATGAATGTGGAGAGGAGAGTGGTGAGCATTATCCCATACTCACATACCACACTCGCTTGCAAACATGAGTCAGAGGTTTAAATTTTTTTTAAAAAGTTGATGGGAGTCGGGAGAGCTGCGCACATTACGGATTGGTTGAGAAAAGGACACTCCTAAGTTGTTTTCACGTGGTGTTGATGTGGTTGTGTGCCACCGATTGTGCCCCGGGCGTGGTGCAGATGGTGACCAGGATTCCTGGAGCCGGTGGCTTGTCTCAACTGCCCCTGGATTTCTATTCACTTGGAGTTGTGGCAGCATACAAATACTCGTGCGGTGTCCCACGGTAATGATATAAAAAACTGGTTTAACTGGCCAAACGTCCCCAATGCAGCAGCACCTACTTGAAAAACTAGTCTTGAGGATTTGCGAGCTGAAGGAAGAGGGTAATCGTTCCTCATTGCACAGCGTCTTCATATGCTGTCGCTAGTTGATGCTTTGATGTTGTGGCAAATGGCATAAGAAATAGGGCACATTCCCATCCTACGAACCTATTGTATTCCCAAACACCTCGCTTTCTCCCTGGCTCTTTTTTTTCTGAAAGAGCCATGCCATTTTTTCTGAGTCTTTTGACCTTTTAAACCTTCAATAATATTTTTGTTAACGATTCAACCACTAAAAACTGATTTTTTGTAACGAAGCTACAGATTCATCAAAAAACAAAAAATAGTTGACACTTGCTTAATGGTGGTAATTTCAAATTATAAGTGTGATGTGGAGGCTTTGGATCACACGGAATCATCAGGATGGGAATATGAAAAGATGGGAATGAATCATCAGGATGGGAATGCTGCCATTGTTTTGTGAGTAAAACCGCCGTTTAGAAGACGGGAGTGACCCAGTTACTTTGTTTTAGTATATTTTCTGTTACTTTCAACCGAGTTAAAATCAAGTAAGTCTATAATGGGAGGAGATTAATTCTGAGTGAATGGAGAATTGAATATCTCAAGTGTGTGGTAGTGTATATGTTAATAACGTTTGTGTGCAGTGGCTGGCATGGGTTTGATGTTTTTATTATAAATGTGCTCGTATATAAAATACAGAGGCGTACTGTGCGCAAGCGTGCGTGACCCTCTGGAGTTGTTGCTCGCACCACGACTCCTCCCTTTGTGCCACTCACTGTCTCCCGCCCCCCCCCACTCCCCACGCCTCTCAGGTCCAAACAAAACCTTGGTAGGAGCCAAGTGAAGTCGCATCAGCTCTTGCATATTGACGGAGGAGGAGCCCTCAGGGAGACCCGGGGGATCCCGGACGATGTCCGCTTGAACCTGACCAGTACATGTGGGGGGATCGTGACACGTCACCACATTTGACATACAGAGTTGTTGATGCATGTCTATATGATGCGGTAGTATGAAAAATACATGGGAAGCTTTTTTACGTGTTGTATTATGATTTTGTCGTGAAAAACAATACACTTGTGCAAGCTCAATAAGTTATTTTGTTATGGCAAGTACGATTACCATTGTAAGCTCACCAGATCATGCATGGCTGCTTCACTCATTCTAAAAACCTAAATTTAATGAGGCTCTGGCAATACAATAAAACATCGATTATCCGGTGCACGATTTTGCGGTTTTCTACATCTGGCGGTTCCGGGCTTATCCGGCAAACCTACATCATAGCTGATGATGGAGTTGGATTTAATCTCTGAATAGCCACCTCCAATTCATGCAGAGTCTTTGAGAGTGGAGTGCTAAGTACAGTACAGTAAATACATTAACTATAGTAGGATATTTTATTTTTGTCTATTTATATGTTTATTCATGCCAATTTCATAGGAGTAAACAAATGTTAGGCATCTTCTTGGTTCTTTCGGTTAAGTCACGTAGAAGGGAAGTAATAAAATAATAAAAATAAAACATAATCAAATTATTCTCACAATGCAAGCAGCCGTCCTCAGGTGAAGACCAGCGTCTCCCCGACAGACCTGGTCTTCACCTGAGGACGGCTGCTTGCGTTGTGGCCGAAACCTCGTGATAATTATTTAATTATGTTTTTATTATTTTATTACTTCCCTTCTACGTGACTTTACCGAAAGAACCAACAAGATGAATCCCTGCAGTCACGAAAGCTTTAAATCGAAATGTTAGGCACTTGAAAAACTAGCGAGGTTTAAGGAAACAATGGGCAGGGCTGATTGATCAACATTGTGGTGGTGGTGGTGATGGTTTTCACTCTTCGGTTCTGTTGGCTCCAAAGTGTGTTGCCTTGTGGACAGGCAAGCGAGGAACCCCCACTGACCGACTGACTCACTGACGTGTGGATGGCTGCCGCTACTGTTGTCGGCTGCATTTCAGCTGGAAAGGAGAGGCGCTGTGCCGAATGCGAGCGGCAGAAAGCCGACCTGTCCTGCATACATTGCCAAGAGGACTTTTGCGACTCCTGCTTTAAGAAGGTAATCTCCTTGTAATTATCAAATGTGCTTTAATTGCATAGGCATTTGCGACCAATATTATCTTGTAAAAACAAATAAACCTCTTAGGGATCGGACGTGCTAGTTGCAATCCATCGCACTTACGGCCTCTTGGTGCAATTTACTTAGGTATATATGCTCCAGAGTGAGTGTGCCTAACACCTTATTTGCAGTATAAATCCCCCTCCTACACATTTTTCACATGTCACTTCCAAATACCTGATAATTTCTCTCACTGCTAAAGAGCATCATACAAACTTTAAAACAGACACTAGACACGACTAGGACAACAATGTTGTGAGGACACACGTGACATCCCGATGGAATACCGTACTAGGCGTCATCCACCGTTTCTATTTCAGTCAATTGTGGCAAACGTTGCACAAGGCTTGCTGCAAATCGGATCACCTTTACAGACGAGAAACAGCCAGAGTTGGCTGTCGCTTGATGAAGCTGGTTGTTGTAATTACCGGCGAAAACGTCGCTGTTACTCGAATTGTAAATGTCGTTAAACCCACCACCACCACCACGTGACACAGACAGTTCGTAAAGTTTGTCACTTAAACAAAATGTGCCAATTAGTTACTATTTCAGCACACCTTGTGTTTGACAGTAAACCTACAATATTTACAATTCGAGTACCGTTCTGTTAGAGCTTTTAACAGACAACGGGACAAAAAGGCACAACTTATTGAGTCGCTAACCTTCCTCAAGAGATACCGCGACAACAAGGTAATACCTATCGCATTTGCACTCACTTCTACTGCTGTCACTTCTTCTCGCGCTAAACGGATCTTGTTTTAGGCTAGCCTGTCACTGATCTCAGAGATAATAAGATTGCTCCGATTTGAGCTGGATAATTTAGACAAGACTCTCTTACAATCACACTTAATATTAACAGAAAAAATATCCCCTTCTGATTGGGACCGTGTTGATAACATGAGTCTCCTCTGCTAATTCATTGTCAACCAAATGTAAAGCTAACTTGATCGCTAAATTCAACCTCCTGTCAAAAAAGAAGCCAGATCCACACATTAACAAGTTAGATGTTAACAAGATTGTCATCAATCAGAGTAGCATACCAATCTCTGACAACCTAAAATCGGTACTAGCTAAGGGACTGAATTTCGCAGTTACCCCCAAACATATCCCAGTGGATGATATAATCTCCCAGGTCGATGTAGCCCTCAAAGGCTTGGGACACATCCAAACAGACGTTGCTATAGCTGAAATTGCCACTATCCTCAAAAATGCTAAGAAACCCATTAGCAACATCAGCAAAGACGAGCGCTCGGAACTCGCAAATTTGAAAAAGAGGGATGACATAGTCATCCTCTCGGCCGACAAGGGCAATGCCATTGTCATCATGGATATAACCACATACAACAACAAAATCCAGGACCTTCTAAATGATGGTAGCTACTCCAAAATCAACAAAGATCCTACTAACAGCCTGACGACTATAACCAACAATATTACCAGTTCGACTTGTCTAATCGAACCAGTCAAACGGCCCTTCCTAAAACCTTCGGCTGCTCGACCACCCAGATTCTATGGTCTTCCAAAGATCCATAAAGAAGGCACTCCACTTCGGCCCATCGTGTCCACGATCAACTCGCCTACCTACAAACTAGCCCGTTTTCTGTCTGAAACCTTGCTTCCTTACACTGGCAAGACTACCTCAGCAGTACTTAACTCAGCTCACTTGGTCTCTATAATCAAGGACATTTCACTGTCCCCGGATGATTACCTCGTCAGCTTTGATGTGGTTTCTCTGTTCACCAAGGTCCCGGTGCCTGACACCATAGCAATAATTGAAGACTTAGTCCAACATGTACTGAACCCTGATGTTCCTGCTCTGGTTAGGCACTGCCTTGCCAACACGTACTTCACGTGGAATGGTACTTTCTACAAACAAAATGAGGGTACCCCCATGGGTTCACCCTTGTCACCGGTGATAGCGAATGTTTTCATGGAGAAATGTGAGACTGACGCCATCCAGACATCCACCCTACGTCCTTCCCTGTGGAAGATGTATGTGGATGACACTTTCGTCATTTGGCCACATGGCCTGCCAGCATTGAACCAATTTCTCGACCACATTAACTCCATACACCCATCCATCAAATTCACCATGGAAGTGGAGAAGGATGGTAAGCTACCATTCCTGGATGTTTTGTTTGAGAAGAAACCTGATGGCTCCTTGAGACACTGTCTACAGGAAAGCCACCCACACAGATTCCTATCTGAAACCTGATTCCCACCACCATCCGGCAAGAAGAATTCCCTCATCAAAACGTTACACCATAGGGCCCGGCCCACTGCATTTCTGACCAACACCACCTAGCCAGTGAATTGGAACACGTACACCAGGCCCTTAAGATGAATGGATATTCGGACCGTATTATCCGCAAAGCTGTTTCTCCAACCATGGAGAAACAACCCCTTGAGACTCTGATTAAAACCATCACGTTACCATACATAGCAGGCGTTACCAAAAAAAATTCTAAAATCTTAGAAGATCCAGCTCCGATTCAGTACAGTACACAAAATCCGTGATCTAATCCCATCCGTAAAGGATGTTATTCCTGACTTGCAATAACCTCGAGTCTACAAACTCAGTTGCATTTGTGGTGATTGTTACATTAGGGAAACGAAACGACTTGTATTGGACCGTATTCGCGAGCACAGGGCGGATTTGAAACATGGCAGAACTGGTTCTTCCGCCGTAGCTGATCACTGCTACAACGCTGTGGGCTCTTATGATATTGTTTTTTCCGAGACCAAGGTACTCTGCAAATCGTCAGGCTACTATCAAAGATTTGTTCATGAAGCCCTCCAGATATATAAACACAGACATAACTTCAACCAAGAGGATGGATTCAAATTGAGCAATCATTGGAAGGATGTTATTAACCAGGTAATATCTTAGTTGCTTTATAGTTTCTTTCATACCCTATCTCCAGTCTCTTCAACACTCTACTCCACCCCCCAGACCCGCTCAGTGCACCACTCTGGCATTGTGTCACACTGGCGGTGTCGTTGACCAGCTTGCTGATCCTTG
>CM025673.2:93763-104580 GCA_014621495.2 Entosphenus tridentatus | reverse complement strand
CCCCCCCCCAGTGATGTTGAGTACTTTGTGGCTGATGCTCACTCAACCCCCCTCCCCTCCTCCACCCCCCCCCCCGCCCTCTACTTCTCTCCCCCCTGGCTCCTCCCCCCTCTTGCCTTATATAATATCTTGTTACGAGCAGCTCCTGTCCACTACAGCAAATTATTTCTTGCTGTGGCTGTCCCACCTGATGACGGAGGCTTGTGTTGCTTCCAAAACGTCGTGATTTGATTTATTTTAATTCTGTTTTTTATTTGAATTTATTTCTTTTTAATTTCTTTTTAATTTTATACCTACGTGACTTTACCGAAAGAACTAAAGAGTATGTTTCACCGGTAATTACAACAACCAGCCTCATCAGGCGAGTGGTGGCGGGTTTAACGAAACGTTTATATTTACACAATCTAAGCCAAAAAAAACTCTTATGAATAATATTAGGTGTGAAAGCCTGCTACATATTTAGATGCTGTACAAGTTGTAATTGTGTTCTGTACGTAGGTGTCTGTTCTAAGCCATTTGCTCTTTTAAAGTAATCTACTCCTGCTTGGTAAATTTCCGAAGTCAACGTGGTCAACCAGAATGTCTCTGCTCTATATTGCTGTTGGCTCCATGTACCCAACCTCAATGTGTGTTCCCCAGATATTGCCTATTTGCAGTTAGCCTGGATGTATTTAAACTTTTTCCGGCGAAATTTGTACAAACAACACAAACTCAGTCAAGACTCCAGCGTGAGTGGGCATCACCTAAACTCTTATTTTTGCATAAATCTGAGATTGCATAAAGATAGATTATTCGATAATAATTTAATAAAACTGGGAATTAAAATGAAGGAGTAAGGTTTAAGTGGCGGTGAATGTTTGTTAGGAGTTGAAAGTCACGGTGTGTACCTGCATGTATGTGGTGTATGTGTTACTGTGTACTTGTGATGTGGCGAGCATTCCGTGTAAGCGGTTAGCGCACTGCGCTACGTACCCAGCGACTTGAGTTCGATTACTACTCACGGTCACCACCAGTGACAATTATCTCAACCGGTCCTGGGCCTCCCCTAGGTCTCAGCCTCCAGTGCAGTGTGTAAACATTACCACTAGGGAGACAAAGGCGGCCGGGCGTAATGTTGGCCACACACCCCTTTGTGTTCTGTGCTGGCCTTCAGAGGCGCTCGCTATAATAGCACTTGCCCCAACAGTTTATTAAGGCTACATGAGGGATCTTTGCCTTTGTTACTGTACACCTGTGCTAGGGACTAATTTTGTTAGGAAGGAAGGTCCTTCAGATTGGGTGGCTACCTTTGTTTACCTGTGTACCCTGTGTGCAACACTTGTGTACCTGCGTAGAGTGACGATGTTGTGACGGCCGGTCTGAGATTATAGTATTGCGTGTGTGCACGCACGTGTGATGCGTTTCAGGTTCACGGAAATGCGAAAGTGCTGAAAACCCACAAAGTGAACAAAATGTATCCCAGTGACTGGTAAGTGGTGGCTAGAAGATATTAATTACTGCGCCTGATATACAGGAGGTTGTGGGTTCGATCCTGACGCATTCATATTTGGAGTTTGCATGTTCTCCCCGTGGTCACATAGATTTTTCTCCGGGTCTCCTGGATTTTCCCTAAATTTAGAATCAATGTCACACATCTAGAGCCTAAAGAGCTGCATAGCTCAGTGTGCCTTACCTGGTAAAATAAAATAAAAAAATATTTTCAATTGCTGTAGCTATTAATGTTTTTGCAGTGATTGACACTTGTCATTTGTGGACCCTTATACTTCACAGCAGTCCTCATGTGGCCACATGCCCATAGAAAGTGAAGTTGTGGTCTTGTAGGGTTCCCTACACCCTGCCTTGAACCTTATAGCCTTAACCCCTTAATTATCATGAAAACTGAAAAACTTCCATACCTAAATACAGTAGACCCACGATTATTCACGAGCGGTTTATCTGATTTGTGGATTAATCGCGCACCTGAGATATTGATATACATTAATAAATCAAGGATTTTCCCTTTAGCACAAATCTTAATCAGAAAACTGTTATACATTGTTATTCTTGGAAATGTTTATTACAAGTCATTTGCTTAACCAAAATCCATGTGATCGCCTCTACAGCACATGAGTTGCAGATCTTTACAACAGTGGGTGGAGTTTGATTGATGTTGATTGGCGTGAATCTGCTGCTGTCCACTTAGTAGACCGAGTCTTCTGCACGGGAGCAGGAAAGTGTTGTAGACCGAGTGTTCTGCACGGGAGCAGGAAAGTGTTATCACTGAGCACATGCATCATTGATCAGTCTATTGTTAGTGTTTATTCTAAATCGAAACGGTAACAAGCAAAATCATTAGTTGTGCTTCTTTTGAGTGATTTATCCAATCATTTATGTTGTGAGTTTTAATTTACAAAACTGTATGATGGCAGAGATACTTAAATATAATTAATACCTAAATCAGTGTTTTTTGGCAGTGATCCACGTAAAATGGATATTTTTGTATTATCCGCGATTTTGAATTATCCGCAGCCATCCTCCCTGTCATTAGCACAGATAATCGAGAGCCTACTGTCGTGATGTGACATCGAGGCTGGGCAGTGGCACGTTGGACACTTTTACAAAGGGTTTCATAGAAAGGTTCCTGGCTTTGAGATCCGCTCTTGGGTTATGGTTGCTCTTGACTCCACCAGGGCCCTCAGTGTCATCCGAGTGTAGCGGTCCCACCCATGAAGCTTAAAACTAATGATTGAAACAATTGTTCCCACTGAGCTATATGTTATTTTTCAGGAGCGTTTTTAGATTATTAATTTGGGCTTAAGGGAAAATGCGCAAGTTATTAATTTGTCAAAATCTCAAGTGAGCGCAGTTAATTTGCAAATCGGATAAACCACACGCGGATATCAAGAGTCCACTGTACTTCTTGGAACACCTCAGTCATGGTCGCGAAGTGCTCGACGCTTTTAGCTGCCCCCTTCAAAAGAGACACGGCCGTGTTTTTCGTGAATAACATGACATTTTTACCAATTGTAGTTGTGAAAAATTGGATAAAGAAGACTTGGAACCGAGGATCTTGTGATTGCCGGCTCATTGCTCCAGGTTGTTCCTTCATCTCCGCTTCCTGGCCGCGTGCCTGTGGGAACATGACCTGTTCGTGATCTGTATGTCGATGCAAATGCTTGTTATCTATGGCTGTTTATATTTCTGGCAGCCAAAAAACCTAAATAAATGACGGATTCTTTATTCACAAATAACGTGCACGCAATAAAGAGAGATAGTGTTTTGGTGCAGCTTTGAAAGGTTGGCAGTGTTGATCGGTTTTTGACGTGGCTATTACCGCAGTGAGAATTGTGAGGTGCATGGTAAGCCGTACGCGTACTGCTGCAAGCTTGGTGACGGTGGTGGCGGTGGCGGTGGCAGCGACGTTGTGTGCGCGGATTGCATCGCGGATTCTGAGCACAGCGACCACGACCACACTCTGCTCGATACCAAGGTGAACTTCTGAGACATAGATCGCGAGGTCGATTGAAGTGCCCCGCTTGGATGTAATGTCGCTCATCTGGTGCTTTCTAGCCATATCGAGATTAAAATATGAATACAAATATTTACGAATGTGGGCAACATCAAAATAGAAAGGAAAATCCCGCAGTAGCATAATCTAAATTGCAATGAAGTAAAACGTGTGTAGGCTTTCGCCACCAATATTATTATCCAAAATAACTAATTGGCTCTCGGGTGGTGACGGGTTGAATGACGCATTGATATTTCGGTGATCTAACTCACAAAAACCTCTGGTGTACTAAGGTATACGGATTAACCCGAGCACAATCTTGGATCGCAACTTATTCCTGAAAAGGCGTTTCTCACACCTTGAGCCAGGATTCCAATGACAACTGTTTCGTTGCTGCCCATTTCAGAAGGAAGAGCTGAGCGTGCAGCTTCTCAAGGCCATTGTTGCGGGCCAGGCGGGGGTCTTAAAACTGAAGGAGGCACTGAGAGTGAGTGTGGTCGCTGGCTGCAGCAATGCTGCATCATCTTCATCGTCGTTATCATCGTTGTCAACGTTGTTATCATTGTCCTCATTGTCATCCTCGTCATTGTCCTCATCGTTGTCACCGTTGTCGTCATCGTCTTCATAGTCATCGTTTTC
Organism: Entosphenus tridentatus; assembly: GCA_014621495.2. Classification (NCBI taxonomy): domain Eukaryota; kingdom Metazoa; phylum Chordata; class Hyperoartia; order Petromyzontiformes; family Petromyzontidae; genus Entosphenus; species Entosphenus tridentatus. Next base: position 100,454 of record CM025673.2, on the reverse strand, counting down.
ATTCCTCATCGTTGTCATCGTCATTGACGCTGTCGTCAAAGTCATCATCCTAATTGTCATCGTCGTCCTCAACAGCCATGGTCGATTCACAGCTGGTTTACCGCCCAGCAGTTGTTTTGAGATGGAATATGCTGCTTGTGTTTTTTTAAGTTATAATTTACTCTTGGCTGGCCACGACCAATCAAAACACTCGAAACCTATATCTGAACGTTTGCACAAACCCATTGTAAAGTAACAGAGAATTTTAACAATTCGATGCAACAACGATCTCATTATTTTGTGCGGATTTAATGGCGTCGATGATAATTGTGCGGCAACCGGGTTTAATCGATGTGTGTGAAAAGGCTGAATTCTACGCCTTTAGGTGTGGTGCAATGTCAGGCACTGCTATGATTGCCTTTTATCCAAACATTGATCGTCCTGGTGTTTCAACTGAGCTGATATGGTGCCTTTGGCTATGAAAGTGGCTGGTGTAATTGTGGCTTCCCCGACAGGAGTTTGAGAAGCTACAGTCTGAGCTGCAGCTGCAGCTTCACACAGTGGTGTGCAGCATCCATGGGAGCATCCACTCGCTGTGCTCCATGGTGCAGGCCCGGTGAGTTCAACGTTCCACGTGCGCACATGTACACTCCGCTCTCGTTCCACCTGCACGCATTCATGCCGCTCGCTGCTGCTTAGCGTCTGGGTTTTGTTTGTTCTCCGTTTTGCCCGTGAAGTCATTTTTATATTTGCTTACACGTTGCTTCTTTCTGGCACAAATTTTTCCCGCAGAGTGCCAATGATAATAAGATGAACGTATGCTACCTATAGTTACACAAAACAGTTATATTTCACTATTTACTTATTATGTAAGACGTACGTTTTCAAACTCAATATTTAAATTCAGAATAGACTTTTTTTGGGTTGGGACACGTTACCAAGCATCTGACCAAATCAGTGACGTTGAAATCCTTTACTGCCACGGGTACAGCCAAACAAGGGAACTCGTCAACACGTACGAGCTGTTGACGCCCCTGCTTATTGTTTTAGCTCGGTGGCAAGTGGAAGATACAGTGAGGGGAAAAAAGTATTTGATCCCCTGCTGATTATGTACGTTTGCCCACTGAAAAATAAATGATCAGTCTATAATTTTAATGGTAGGTTTGTTTAAACAGTGAGAGACAGAATAACAACAAAAAAATCCGAAAAAACACATGTAAAATTTTTTATAAATTGATTTGCATTTTAATGAGAGAAATAAGTATTTGACCCCTCTGCAAAACATGACTTAGTACTTGGTGGCAAAACTCCTCTTTGCAGATCTTCTCCAAGTCATTAAGGTTTCGAGGCTGACGTTTGGAAACTCGAACCTTCAACTCCCTTAACAGATTTTCTATGGGATTAAGGTCTGGAGACTGGCTCGGCCACTCCAGGACCTTAATGTGCTTCTTCTTGAGCCACTCCTTTGTTGCCTTGGCCGTGTGTTTTGGGTCATTGTCATGCTGGAATACCCATCCACGACCCATTTTCAATGCCCTGGCTGAGGGAAGGAGGTTCTCACCCAAGATTTGACGGTACATGGCCCCGTCCATCGTCCCTTTGATGCGGTGAAGTTGTCCTGTCCCACAAGCTTCCGTCTTCAGGTGGAACCGTCACAGCACGATTGCTGTATCAAGTAAAGAGAGAAATTCCAAGAGACGACCTTGTATATATACTGGTTGAGGGGGGAGGAGCCAGGGTAGGCCCCTGGGTCGGAGTTTGTTATTATGGTAAGGTTGGTGCGGCTGAGGCTGCTACTAGGACTGAGCCTTTGTTATGTAGACTGGTTGAGCTGGGAGGTGCCAGAGTTGTTAAGGTGTGGCTGCTGCTAATGGGACTGAGCCTTTGTTATGTAGATGGCAGAAGCAGAAAAGCAGGTCAGGAAGAAACAGTCCCTTGCTATGTTGCTGGGTGGGTAAAACTTAAAGCAGGAAACCAGAGTGTGAAAAAAGAAGCTAAACATGATAAAACAAAACTGTCTGTCTATCAGTAAACTGTACGGTAACTAAAGAATAGTGCCTGTCAAATAAGATGGTCCAAATATGTGTAGTTAAATCTACACATATTTGAAACATGGCAAAATTGAGTCTTCCGCCGTTGCCGATCATTGCTACAACGCTGTGGGCTCTCATGAGATTGTCTTTTCCGAGACCAAGGTACTCTGCAAACCTCCTGGCTACCATCAAAGGTTTGTACACGAAGCCATCCAGATATACAAACACAGACATAATTTCAACCGTGATGATGGGTACAAACTGAGTAATCATTGGAAAGATGTTATTAACCATGCAAAAAAGATTTAACTACACATATTTGGACCATCTTATTTGACACGCACTATTCTTTAGTTACCGCACAGTTTACTGATAGACAGCCAGTTTTGTTTGATCATGTTTAGCTTTTTTCACACACTGGTTTCCTGCTTTAAGTTTTACCCACCCAGCAACATAGCAAGGGGCTGTTTCTTCCTGACCTGCTTTTCTGCTTCTGCCATCTACATAACAAAGGCTCAGAGTCATTAGCAGTAGCCGCACCTTAACTCTGGCACCTCCCAGCTCAACCAGTCTACATAACAAAGGCTCAGTCCTAGCAGCATCCTCAGCCGCATCAACCTTACCATAATAACAAACTCCGATCCAGGGGCCTACCCTGGCTCCTCCCCCCTCAACCAGTATATACACAAGGTCGGGTCTCTTGGACTTTCTCTCTTTACTTGATACTGCAATCGTGCTGTGACGGTTCCACCTGAAGACGGAAGCTTGTGTTGCCTCCGAAACGTCGTGATTTTTATTTTACTTTTATTCATTTTAATTTAATATTTTACCTACGTGACTTTACCGAAAAAAAAACCTAAGAGTATGAATCCTTGCAGTCACGAAAGCTTCAAATCTAGAATTGTCCTGTCCCCTTAGCAGAAAAACACCCCCAAAGCATGTTTCCACCTTAATGTTTGACGGTGGGGATGGTGTTCTTGGGGTCATAGGCAGCATTCCTCCTCCTCCAAACACGGCGAGTTGACTTGATGCCAAAGAGCTCCATTTTGGTCTCATCTAACCACAACACTTTCACTCAGTTGTCCTCTGAATCATTCAGATGTTCATTGGCAAACTTAAGACGGGCATGTTTATGTGCTTTCTTGAGCAGGGGGACCTTGCGGGCGCTGCAGGATTTCAGTCCTTCACGGCGTAGTGTGTTACCAACTGTTTTCTTGGTGACTATGGTCCCAGCTGCCTTGAGATCATTGACAAGATCCTCCCGTGTAGTTCTGGGCTGATTCCTCACCGTTCTCATGATCATTGCAACTCCACGAGGTGAGATCTTGCATGGAACCCCAGGCCGAGGGAGATTGACAGTTCTTTTGTGTTTCTTCCATTCGCGAATAATCGCACCAACTGTTGTCACCTTCTCACCAAGCTGCTTGGCGATGATCTTGTAGCCTATTCCAGCCTTGTGTAGGTCTATAATCTTGTCCCTGACATTCTTGAAGAGCTCTTTGGTTTTAGCCATGTTGGAGAGTTTGGAATCTGATTGATTGCTTCTGTGAACAGGTGTCTTTTATACAGGTAACACGCTGAGATTAGGAGCACTCCCTCTAAGAGTGTGCTCCTAATCTCAGCTCGTTACCTGTATAAAAGACACCTGGGAGCCAGAAATCTTTCTGATTGAGAGGGGGTCAAATACTTATTTCCCTCATTCAAATGAAAATCAGTTTATAACATTTTTGACATGCATTTTTCTGGATTTTGTTGTTATTCTGTCTCTCACTGTTCAAATAAACCTATTAAAATTATAGACTTAGCATTGCTTTGTCAGTGGGCAAACGTACAAAATCAGCAGGGGATCAAATACTTTTTTCTTTCACTGTAAATCCTCGCAGACAAATTTTGGCAAATCCTTGCAACAATCCTGAATTGTTCTTTCGACTACCTGGATGTTATCCTTGCGATATTTGACGTCGTTACCGATGAAAGTAATTTTTTGGTATAAAAATTTGTTGTGGGAATTGTTTTAACGCCTCTTTATTCGTTTTTGTTTATTTGTACATCAAATAAAAATGATTTTTTTTCAGCGTTGGTTAATAGCTCTGCCTTACAAGCGGCAAAATATATTGGTAATAGTTTTAGGCGTTGGCCTTAGGAGTAGAGACAATGCAGCTTACCTGACTGACTTCTAGTTTCACATTGTATTTTGCACCAGATAATTTATATATTTTTTTCCCCTTCCCCACTGTTTTTGCCCACGTTCATCTTAACACACACACTATCCTTGCCCAATAATGGTTCCTGAGGCCGTTTTGGATCCCCAGGCTTGGTTTGTAGACAGTTGATTTATAATATAACTAGCGGGAAGTACCTGGCGTTGCCCGGAGGAAAATATATATTTCAAAATTTATTTGAAAAATATAACATTCTTTACACAAATACTAAGCTATTGTCAAAGCCCGGCGTGCTGTTTTTCTGTCCATTTGTCCGTCAACAATATTATAAGAGGCTTGCAGAAGTCCAAAAAGTTATAGAAAGTGGGGGTTAAATAATTGATCTAAAAGGTTTCCGAAAATTGTCGACCCCCCCCCCTCCACGCGTAGGCATATATACCTACACACCCTACATACAATAGTGAGTAGTATCTAGTGACTATAGTAGTATCTGACTATACAGTAGTATTTGGATCTACAGTAGTATCTACTGACTCTGTAGTAATATCGATTGGCTCTATAGTCGTATCTACTAACTATAGTAGTATCTTCTGAGCCCAGTAGTAGCTACTAACTGTTTAGTAAAATCTACTGACTGTAGTAGTAACTACTGACTAAAGTAGTATCCACTGACTCTATCATAGTATCTTCTGACTGTAGTATTTACTGACCATAGTAGTATCTACCGACTACAGTAGTATCAACCAACTCTATAGTAGTAATTACTGACTATAGTAGTATCTTCTGGAATCTATAGTATCTATTGACTCTATAGTAGTATCCACTGACTATAGTAGTCACTGCTAACTATATCAGTATCTACTGACTCTATAGTAGTATCTGCTGACTCTATAGCAGTATCTACTGACTCTATAGTTGTATCTACCAACTCTGTAGCAGTATTTACTGACCGAAGTGGTATCTACTGACTGAAGTAGTATCTACTGACTCAATGGTAGTATTTGCCGACTCTATAGTAGTATCAACCAACTCTATAGTCGTAAATACTGACTCTACAGTAGTATATAATTACTATAGTAATATCTACTGAATCTTTAGTTGTATCTATTGACTCTAAAGTAGTATCAACTGACTATAGTAGTAACTATTTACTTTATAGTAGTGTCTGCTGACTATAGCAGTACCTGCTAACTCCATAGTAGTATCTGCTGACTATAGCAGTATCTACTGATTATAGTCGTATATACCGACTCTACAGCAGTATATACTGACTGTAGTAGTATCTTATGACTATATAGTAGTATCTACTGACTCTATAGTAGTATCCACTTACTATAGTAGTAACTAACTCTATAGGAGTAACTTCTGACTATAGCAGTATCTGCAAACCGCGTGTTCACCTGAACGCAAATATGCAGAGGCGGTGCTCCTGGTTACAGCGCTGGTGCTGCCCAAAATCATGAGTTGCCAATTTCTTTTATCTGGCTTGTGCAGGGGTGAAGAGCTCGTTTTTCAACTGAAGGACATGGAGGTTCGGCGCCGCCCCATACTGACGAGAGGAGCGAGCATTCTTCACGAGTTTCTCTTGTCGAACTGCGTCACCCTCGACACTGCCTGCAGCATGGCTCGGGGCCAGCAGTTCTCTCCGCGGGATGTGCAAAAGGCATGGACATATTGATTTTCTGCGCGCATTCGGTTGCAGTAAATATGGCTGTGTCCGCCTCTACGACAGTGAATAACTGGAAGTTTGCGTCTTCACCGTGATTGGTATCGTGTCAACGTGTTCCGTGCAGGTGGTAGACCAGCTCCTGACGATGGACGTCCCGGAGCTGTGCTCCATATTGCTGGATGACTCGCTGGAGCTGCAGTGAGTGCTGCTTTTGAGATTCGGCTGCTCGCAATGCGACCATTGAGTGTGCACGCAGGGACGCCTGTGAATTATACCTTCACGCATGAGCAGCTTCTGAGGTCAATAGGTCATAGTAAATTTTACTGTCACCACAGTAACCTCCTCTGTTTCCTTTTGCTGTCTCCTGTGTATTTTGCTCCGGTGTCAATGCCTCACCTTACTGCGTTCCTAGTCTGATTACCAACACCTCTGGGTGTTGCTCCGTCCCCTGTCTAGGTCACTGCTTGCCCCCACCCCTATCTAGCACACGTTGTGCCCAATGCAACCTCTATAGCTTAGATACTTCTCCGATTAAATTTATTCCCAATTTCCAAGTTTTTTTTAAGTCTAATCACATTTCTATAATTCTCATATACCTTCATGCCAGTGTCAGAAACTTTTTTCTTTTATAATTGCTTTGATGAGGCAACTATTTGCTTGTTTTATTCCACGCATGATTCAAAGCTACAGTGAACATTTTCCCTCTTGATTTCTCACTCAAACCATTTCTCCAATCGCCATGCTCATCCTGCCTGCGTCTCTCCTGCTTGTAGTGAGGGGAGATTTCGGCGTTGTGCCCACCCCTGTATCAAGGAGGATATTGGTGTTGTGCCCAGCCCTGTATCAAG
>CM025673.2:74761-93753 GCA_014621495.2 Entosphenus tridentatus | reverse complement strand
TGTGCCCAGCCCTGTATCAAGGGGGATATTGGTGTTGTGCCCAGCCCATTATCAAGGGGGATATTGGCTTTGTCTCTAGCCCCCGTATTAAGGGGGATATTTGCGTTGTGCCCATCCCCGTGGCGACTGCTCCCCACTCCATGCTGTGTCCGTATCAGTGGTGGGGCGACCTGCGGCCCACTGAGGTGCAGGAAGGCCGCTCACCTGACCCCACTGAGTTGTCCATCCACCGGTCTACACACTTTGGTTTTCTTCTAGACACTTGTTTACCCGAGTCCCTCCGTACCTGAGCCTGTGATGGTGAACAAAGCGCTCGTGTGTACATCTTATTATTTATTTGCCCGCAGTAGATCATGCAGGTGCATTCCAAACCTGGGTCTTGTTGCCGTGCTGGGTTGAATAGGCCCCACAATTTTTACGGCTGGCTCTCCACTGTCACCACATGACCTTTATGAGGATCACGTTGTGCCAATGAGGCTCGGTCGAAACCCGTCCAGAGCTCGACTTTCCGCTTAAATAAACACCTGGAAAGTGGTGGGACCAGTTGGTGCTGTCAGCTGATGGACCAAATTGTAACCGTCACGTGTTGAAACGTTTCCTTGTCCTAAATATAAAAAAGTGATGCTACTTTAAGTAATACCATTTAATAATACACGATAACACGGATACAAAAAAGTTTTTTTCTTATTGAGTGTCCAGCGGTGGCATTTCTAAGCAGTGTGCAGATATTGAATGGGGAGTTAAGACTGTGTGCTCATGCGCAGGTGTGACCTGGACCCTACGCAGCTGATCGGCCACATTAAGGAACTCGGCACAATTATATTCCCCAAAAGGTAAGCCGGCTCGTTCGAACACGGTTATTCAAACTTATGTCTCATCAGTTATTGCTGTATGTTTTTGTCTCTTTTTTTCCCCATCCCATTTCTAATGCTGCAGGCATTGATGTCACGCGACGTTGACTTGCTGCCCGGTAACTTGCGCGGAAAGCAGCAGCACATCAAACCCGTGTTGGAGAGAACGGCTCTTGAAAGATGTCTGAACACTTTCTGTGATATTCAATCGTGCACCATGGGTTCGTCATCTGGTGGTGCTGCTGCCCCTCATGCCCTGCCATGGAGGAACTTGCTGGACGGCCATCAAATCCACCGTTCCTGCCTCGCGTTACCTAAACATATGCTAATGCGGTGGGTAACCTCTCTTTCCTCCCCTGTTGCCAGGTTCCTGGAGTATGGCGAAAGCATGAGTGTGGCTGCTTGGTCAGACCGGTCTCCTGTAGGGGCCATGCCGCTTTCGTCGATGCAGCAGCAGCAGGCTCACGGCAGCTGTGCCACAGCCAGAGGCCATACAGAAAAGGGGCCAATCATGCCTGGCCTTAAGTTTGCCTGGAACCTGCAGGTAAATTAGCAAACACTAGGGAGGATAGTAATGCTCTCTGATACTGGGCGATGAACAGTTCGATTTAAAACCAATTCCTGCACTCAGGATAGATCTGTTTAGATGTAAGAGTCTTGTTAGTGCGTCATTTATGGAGGTTGTTTCCCATATATATGAAGAATACAATTGTGACCTTTTGGCTTCTGAAGTAATCTTTGTAAGAAACGAGATGGAACCCTTGGGGCAGACAACACAAATGAGATCATCTGAATGAGATGTAAAATAATGCATCTCTTTCATGATTTACAAAGATCTTAACATGCCAATTTAGCAAAGCAAGCATCAAGAAAAGATAAAAACGAGAAATGCAAACGACAAGTTTCTTTGGACGTGCAACTATACCTATGTAGTGGGCTCGAACGGAGACTCAGGCTTAACGTAGGAGGCAACACATTTATTAACATAATACTGTAACACAAAGGGGTAACTGCCCCTTTACCAGATAATCTATGGTGGTAGACCACCAGGCTAGCTACTCTAACACTCCGAGTAAGCTACCGTGGACTTGACCCCAACTCGGGTCCGGGTCCTTGAGTTGGAGATCCTCTTCCCACGTAGAACGTAGGTTTCTTCATGAAGACAACAGCCCCAGGTAGACACCTCCAGTCACATGTCCTCCGGGTTCAACCAGAGTGCCATGGTCCCCCGCATCCCCGTTCCGAGGCCCGCACTCTCGCCCCCTATCCTGTAGGGGCTGGCACTGCGCGTAGAGCGTGGTCCCATTACCTGCTTGTCGGTCAGTGCTGCCCAAGCCTACTAGGGCCCGGTACTGCATCCCCAATCAGCGGTGTCCGTAGTGGCAATACATTGCATGGCGTGCCTTTCCCAGGCTGGCCACACACACGACATGCAGCAATGACTCGACATCACCCCTCCTTTTGTGGCACTCAGCCGTCCCGGCTGTCAACTCCCCTGCAGTAAGCAATTAACAATAGAGAAAAAACATCAAGAGCAATGTGTGCCTCAACAAACCCAGCAACAATATGAATAGCAATAAATACCCCAACCCACCTATACAATATATACACTATATACAAATGTACAGTAAGGTGCAAGCACAGAATAACAAGCAAGGGTAGAGAGGAGAAAAAAAATTGCAGGAAAACGCAAATTATTGGAGCTCCCCTCAGCACCAACATCTCCCACCCACACCGTGAATCAACACCCACAAGCACAACAAGGGCTAGGATCAGCCAATAGCCGAAGCGGCCCGCCAAGTGCGACAGGTGGGAGTGTGTGTGTATGGGGGTCACGAAAACCGCAGAGTTTTTGATCGAGTCTTCGTGGCCGGTCCCCCAGGGGAGGTGGGCTCCCCCTCCCTGGAGGTCCCAGGGGGAACATGCAAGTGTCCTGACGAACCCGGCTCCTTGTGGGGAGCAGTCGGCTGTGCAAACCGGGTTCACATCGTCCGGAGCTGGAACAGGTGGCGACTTGGGGGCCGTCAGTCGCGCGGCACATGAAGGCGGGATCACAGGACTCCGCTGAGGACCAACCTCAGCGGGCACGCACCCCAGCTTTTCTTAACATCACATACTCGGCCCCTGCGTTGTGGAGATGGGATGAATTCACACGGAGCGATGAAGGGTTTGAGGCGCAATGGGTGAACAAGCCAGCTCCGCCGGCCCAACCGAATCTGAACACATTGCGGTCGGACGACCCTAATAACATCGACAGGTCCTCGCCAAGGTTTAAACAATTTCGGGGACGCACCCACGGGCAGCACCTGCGGGCAGTGGAGCTAGGCTCTATCACCTGCAACCCACTCGTGGGCGGATGTACGGAGACCCCATAGTTGCTCATTAGCCAATTGGCGTGAATTAGAATTTACCCTAGAACCCTCACGAGCTTCCGATAGCTTTTGAAGGTTAAAGTGCATGGAATTTGTAATTTTTTATTTGGCCTTCTTTGGCGCGACACGTAGTTGGACATAAATTGGGGGGTCATGGTCTCTGCCATACATTAAATAGAAGGGCGAATAGCCGGTGGACGCGTGAGGAGCCATTCGGTAGGCAGCCAGAACTCCCGGAACCTGCAAGTCCCAGTCAAGTTGGGACTCGCCGATTTGATGGCTCAGCATTGAAGTCAAGAGTCCTGTGCAGGCACTCCACCATTCCATCCGGTGATGGCAGCTGCCGACTGGTTGGGGAGTGGCCAGGCCATTGGCCAGCGCGAGAAATATTCGACGCCATCCAACAGATATTTATTTCCACGAGGGGTGGCGGGAAATGGACCAAGGATGTCTAGAGCGACCAACTCATTAATGCAGGAGACCTGAATCGATTGTATAGGCGGACAACAGGGCCTAGCCGGGTGTTTCCGCCGCACACACTACACACACCCCTTCAACAAATCAGCTACATCCTCGGCCATACCTGGCCAAAAGAAGTCAAGCTGGAGCGTGGCAAGAGTTTTGTCCACGCCCAAGTGCAGCAGTCTTTCGTGCACTGCCCAAACAACCTTACCCCGCAGGGCAGTGGGCACAACAATATTGTAACGGCGCAAGCCGCCTTCCCAGCGCATCAGTAGGCCGTCCCTCAGGACAATCGAGGCTACGCCCCTACGGTCCCTACCCCCATCCGTTTCCGTGATGCGGCGGTGCAATTTGATGAGAGATCCTCCACCTGGAGGCGCCCCCATTCCGCGAGGTCCAGGCCAAGGACGGCGTCACGTGCCCACGGGATTGTCGGCCACCTTGGAGGAGGCTACCTCAGCCGACTCCGCAAGGGGCGGGGGCGAGTCGTCGGTCGGCGCCTTACAGCGCCCCGAGCCCAAAAAACACGCGCACCTGTCACTTGGTGGTAAGAGCGACAGGGCATCTGCGTTCATATGTTGGGTGCCTTTCTGGTGGGACAACGCATACTGTAGCGCTGCGTGGTCAGAGCACACCGAAAGTGTCTGCCATACAAATAGGGGTGATACAGTTGAACAAAAAAAACGATCACCAGGAGTTCCTGGCCCGTGACGCAGTAGCGTTGTTTGGCCGGTGACAACACCCTGCTGCCATATGCAACAACGCACTCCACCCCGTTGACAACCTGGGACAGAACCACGCAAATGCTGGTGTTAATTGAGTCCGTATCAAGGACGAATGGCGCAGTAAAGTCGGGATAGCGGAGGGGAGGGGCGTTCACCAGGGCATTGCGGAGCATGACAAATGCAGCCTCCTCTCCCAAATTAAACTTCTGACCGTTAGCTGTCAGGGCGTCGAGGGGTTTTGCGATGGTAGCGAACCAGGCGATAAAACGGCGATAATATGACGCAAATCCTATAAAACTACGCGCCTCCCCCACCGATGTGGGGGGTCGGCCAAGCCGGGGTCCGTTGCAATGCCCGATTTACTGACAATATGACCGAGATGCCGCACAGATTTTTTTAAGGAGGTGACACTTTTGCGGCTTAAATTTGAGATTCGCCGCCCACATATTGAGGAAAACGGCACGTAGCCGATCAAGATGATCTTCGAACATATGGCTGAAGACTATAACATCGTCGAGGTATATTAAGCATGAGTCCCACTGAAATCCAGCGAGGACCAGCTCCATCAGTCGTTGAAACGTAGCCGGTGCGGAGTGGAGCCCCATCGGAAGCCGATTAAATTCAAATAGGCGTCAAAAGGCTATTTTGGGCTTGGAGGCATCGTCTAGTGGCAACTGCCAAAATTCGGACAGGAAATCAAGGGTACAAAAATAGTGGGCGCCCGCCAGGGCGTCCAGGGAATTGTCCATCCGACGGAGAGGATAAGCATCAGCCACAGATATCTTATTGAGCTTGCGGAAATCGACACAGAAGCGCAAGCTGCAATGCTTTTTAACAAGAATGATAGGGGCTCCCCATGGGCTGGTGGATGGTGAAATTATGTCTTGCGGCTTGCATCTCAGCCGAAGATGCTTCTCTGCCGGGCTCAGCCAGTAAGGGTTCTGCCGGATGGGAGTAGCGTCGCCCTTGTCGATATGGTGGCTCAAGAGCATAGTATGGCCGATGCTAAATTTCCCCGTGTTAAAAACGTCAGCAAATTCTCGTAAGAGCGCCCTCAACTTACCCCTCTGGGACTCGGACAAGTCCGCACTCTCCGAACAAAGTGAATCAAGCTACTATATTCTTATGTTTTTTCGGTAAAGTCACGTAGGTAAAAAATTCAGATTAATAAAAGTAAAAAATTCAAATTAATAAAAGTAAAATAAAATATTTTATTTTACTTTTATTAATTTGAATTTTTTACCTACGTGACTTTACCGAAAAAACCTAAGAATATGAATCCTTGCAGTCACGAAAGCTTCAAATCTAGAATCAAGCTACTGTTCATCGGAAACTCTACGCGGCGGCATGTGTGATTCGTCCAATAACATAATCCCCGGGAAGAGTGGGTGACGCATGGACAAGCCCTGCTGAACAATGGAAGTCTCAAATCCGGCATTGAGGACCTGGATAAAAGGTTCCTGGTCGTTGGACACTAGGGTTTAGGCTTCTACCAACCTCAATCCCCGAACAGCCTTATTGGAGGGTCCCAAGAGGATCCCTCCCGCAGTGGTCGTCTGATGGAGTGGCTTGCTCAAGCGTAAGGGGACCAACATTTGCCCGCCAGGGGGAATCCGCACCATTTCAGACGCTAGCGCGTGCACGGTGGCGTTGGCCGTGCACATCTGAGTGAGAGGGTAAAAATGCCAAACGACGGCCCGATGGCAATTCAATGCACCCTTGGTGAATTAGAATCTTCACAGGCATTTTACCCAGGAAATCAGTCCCAAGCAGGCATCGAATCGGCAAGGGATGAGGAGACGAGAATCGGACCGGTCAATTTAGCGTCGCCAATACAGACCTGTGCTGTAATTTTGCCAATGATGCCCAATGAGCCGCCGTTAGCAGCAAAGAACGGCACTTCCACGGGGCATAGGCTACGGCATTTATTGGGCAAAATATAAATCAGCCTGCTAAATGATGGTCGCCGACGCCCCAGTGTCGACGAGCATCCGAAAATTGATTCCCTCGATGGAACCAATAATGACGGACAAAGCCGCGGTCGCGGCAGCAACCCTATGGGCCAGCTCCGACCACTGACCCCGTCGGAGCGGCCAGTTGTCCCGATCGCAGTCTGAACCCCCCCTCATCGACGCACGACGAAAATGAGAACCAGCGCAACGAGATGAGTGAGGTTGATTCAGGGGCCGAGTGAGTGAGGTTCCGCGACTCGCCTTGGGTTGCAGGGGAGAGGAGGATGGTCGGGCGAACGACGGCTGTGGTCCGGGAAGGCGACGTCGTGGTGCGCGGCATCCCGACGAGATGTGGCCCAGCAGGCCGCAGTTGAAGCAGACGAGGTGACGTCCTCTGGTGTTGGAAGCCGTCCTGTCGCACCATACCTTCCTGCCTCCAGCCTCCGCCCTGGGTCGACACACAGGCTTGGGCAGGCTCTAAATTCTCTGGTGTACCTCGCGCCTCACAAGGCGCGGGTCCTTGAGTTGGAGATCCTCTTCCCACATAGAACGTAGGCAACAGCAGCCAGTCTCACTGGGGACCCGGCTTTTTATCCTGTGTGGCAGGGCGCGCTCGAACTCTAGAGGAGATTCTCCACCGGACACGTTATCCCCCCAGCCCCCCCTTTGGGGGTCCCCGGGTAGACACCTCCGGTCACATGTCCTCAGGGTTCAACCAGAGTGCCATGGCCTCCCGCAACCCCGTCCCGAGGCCCGCACTCTCGCCCCCTATCCTGTAGGGGCTGGCACTGCGCGTAGAGCGTGGTCCCATTACCTGCTTGTCGGTCAGTGTTGCCTGAGCCCACTAGGGCCGGTACTGCATCTCCAATCAGCGGTGTCCGGAGTGGCAATCCATTGCATGGCGTGCCTTTCCCAGGCTGGCCACACACAGCGACATGCAGCGATGTCGCTACACCTATAATTGGTTCCATGGGGGTCACATGGTCATCGTGGAATTGTGAAATCCAGCACGGCTGAATTGTCAACACATACATTGACATCATTTAGATTATTTTGGTGCTATAAATGTCCAAATTATGGGTCACTTTGTTGAGCTATCATTTGTGGCCAGGTCGCTTCTGAAAAATAAGTTAATACCTCTGGGATTTGCTTGGTAGGATGTGGGTGGTTTAATTGTATTTGTGTGTGTTTGGGTGATTTGTTTACCTACTATCATCTGTTTTGTTTCTTGTAACATTTTTACCCTGTGCTCCTACTGGACATCTGTGAAAAAGAGCTTTATAGCTCATCAGATTCCTCCTGCAGTATAAATACATATTCTGACTGATATTAAGAGTACTAGGTCGATTATGTTCTTGTGCACGGCAATGTGTTGAGGAGCTAGATACCAACGCCGTCTGCTGACCACGAGAGGGCTCCAGGAGAGCGTTGGTGCCAGCTCGGCTATTCCTCCCCCCCCTCCTCCCCGTTGGAGCACAGTTGACAGCTGTTTTTACGATGTGGTCCGTAACTTTGGGGTTTGCCTTGGCGTTGTTCCAATGAACGCGTTCATGCCTCTTCTTGGTTTTTTCGGTAAAGTCACGTAGAAGGGAAATAATAAAATAATAAAAATCTAAATAAAATAATTCTCACGACGTTTCGGCCACAATGCAAGCAGCCGTCCTCAGGTGAAGAACAGGTCTGTCGGAAAGACAAAGAGTTCATGCCTGTTTTGTTGTGCAGGGTCTGAAGCACTCGCCCCCTCCCACATCGACGTTGTCCAAGAAGGGGGGGGGGAGCAGTGTGCGCTGCTGCAGCGCCATCGTCCACATCGCTCGCCTGTTGCCTCTCCCCAGGCACATCTGGACATCTGGAGGTGAGTCTTGTCAGTCTATGCAGGTGAACTCCCCCTCGGGCATCGGGGCGCTGTGGTGGCGAGATGTTATCTCCCTGGCCTGGTGTGGAGGAGGTCGTCGTGGGTTCGGTCGCGACGACGTTTGTTGTGTATTTGGAGTTTGCGTATCTCCCCGTGGCCGCGTGGATTTTTTTCTCCGGGTCCTCCAGTTTTTCCCTCCATTTAGAATCAACATCTTGCGTTAAGAGTATTTGGCTGCTGCTATACATTTCCACGAGATCAGCCTCTTCATTGAGCTATAATTTGTGGCCAAGTCGATTCTGAAAAAGAGCTATATAGCTCCGTGGGCTTTACTTGGTAATATAAAAATGATATTTTAGTTTCGGAGGAGATGCAGCCCCTCACTGGTTATTAATAATAATTGTTTTTATTTCAAATGCACTACTGCGGCCATCTCAAACGCTCTTCCGATATTATGAAACCAGTGGAACTATGCACTTTTCATTATAAGTTGAAAACTAATTTATTTACAACTGCTTTTGTGTTTAGTTTATTGTCCTTCCCCTATACCTACAATTAGCACGGTTCGCTACATACGGTGCCAAAGAAGTTCAACATATAGAAAAAAAATAAGAATAGGTTTTACCCTTTCTGGCAATAAAACAGGAGTTGGTAAGATGTTGAAACACCAAATAGGTACATTTTGCAATCAGGTCTGTATTAACCACACGTACTTGTGGAAAAACATGCAAACAAACATGCTCTGAGAATAATATACGCATTGTCTTTGACACTGATTGGCCTACACCAGAGACAGCCTTCTTTTATGGTCTTGTCTCACCACCGACGTTAGACCAGAGAACGCCAAAAGGCGAACAGTACAAAGACAATGCAAGTATCAGAACGCTTATAGCTCGGGTCCAGCAGTTGTATCTATGCCAGTATCAAAAATATTGGAAAAAATAATAAGTTTTATACCCTTTCTGGCAATAAAGGTATATCTTTGAACATCTTAACACCTGTTTTATTGCCTGAAAAGGTATAAAACCTATTCTTATTTTTATCATTTTAAATACTGGCAAATAGGTCCCATAGATAAGTTAAACATAAACACACATTACAGGGACTGCTGTACTTACGAACGAGTTACGTTCCATAGGTCTGTTCATAAGTCGATTTGTTCACAAGTCCAACGTTACTCATATCAATTCCAATCATGTTGTGCTGCATGTACACTACATACGAGGACTGGCTTTAATAGTTGTATTATCTCCTGTAGATGTAGATGCCACTGGTTCTTTAGGCTCTATAGATTTAGATGCTGCCACCGCCATTTGCGCGGTGGTTTAACTTACGACTCTCGGTCTGAACAGGCAACTGCACATACGAGACAGGTTTGTTCGTATCTCTGAAAGTTCGTAAGTCGAATGTTCGTAAGTGGAGGAGTCCCTGTATTATTATTTGGTAAATGTGAGCAAGCGATGGCCGTTTTTCAGCAACATAATAGTCCATAACATCCCGCTGCAATAAGCTCCAACCACAAATGGTTCGGTGCTCCGCTTCAGCACCGTAGACACTGCGTCCAACGCCCTCGTCGTCTATGAATTATCACGGAACAAGTAGGGGCAGTGAGACTCGTTCGGTTTGTGTTTAGAGCCAGGATCAGCAACGTACCGTGGCAACGCGATTGTTTTTGAGAGCCCAACCCCTACTTGAGCATGATAAGTGGCAGTGTGTCACACACTGTCAAGTGAAATCCTGTCAATGTATTATCTATAACCCCTTCAGTGTTTCTCCAGATGTTGGCGCTTGGCTATTTTATTTTATTTTCCCTCACCTTGGGTAGGAATGATTCCAGCTGGTGGAGAGACGAGCTTTGTTCAAAGGTGCAAGATCGGGAACGCAAACTTGCTGCGCAATCGGCCCTCCTGGATTTCACAGGGTTAGGAACCACTCACTCATGTGACAGATTACAGCACATTGGGGAAACATTCTCGGGCATAATATGTTCTATAAATAATAAAATGAAGTGATGCCAATCTCAAGTCAATATTTCTGCATTGTGCTTATTATTTTAACTTAATGAATACATTATCATGCTTTTGTGTAAATACTAAAATTGAATACTCTGACTTGGGTATAAGTTACAACTTCAGTATAAGTTACGGGCCTAATTCATATGCAGTTTTTGGTCTTCATTCAACATACGTTAGGATGTACTGCAAACGCCACAAGGACAAATCTGTCCACCAGAGCAATGACCCCAGTGGATGAACAGAAAACCTTAAGAACAAGTGGCAGGCACTGTCCCGACACGACACCCGACAGGGTAGCAGCGAGTGTCCAGTCCTCAATATCTCCTTGGAGCGTTTCACTGCCCATGCCTGGATAAATGAGATCCAGGACAACTCGAGGTGGGGCGGGGAGGTAGGTGAAGGTTACCTGACCCTGCGTCTGCCTCTCTCCCTCTACCGGTGCTCGATGAGCTTTGCCTTTGTGTCGTCTAATCACTTGGTTGTTAGTGACTGCAAGGCATGGGATAGCAGACTTGCATGGCGGTATCTGAGGTAGTAAATATAGCTGTAAACAGCAGCCCGAAACGTACCATGTGAATTATGGTCCGTTTTGCAATTGCCAAATATTTGGATCAAACTTATGCCGGTATCTAAGAATGAGGTGTGTAAGCGAAAATGCACCGAAAAATATGCTTGGCAGCATAACGCGTGTGCCTGGTGCACAACGTGCAGTGGATTTGTCCGTGCAGTGGATTTGTCCGTTGAATCGCATTCATTTTGTTAATCGTTTATTTTGTTGTGCCGTGGGCTCGTGCGCAGACGCATTGCATTCAGAGCAGGTGATGCTGACCCACGTGGTGAATCCCAGACACTTCTACGTGCGGTACTACGCCACTCGCTCCCGCAACGAGAAGCTAAACTTGGCGCTCTCCATGTACTGCATGGTCGACACTAAAAACTCATCAGCCATACAAACCCTCAGCATCGGTAACGCACACGCACGCTCACGCACGCTCACGCACGCTCACGCACAGGCAAGACAGTTGTGGCCCAATGCATTTTTTGTGATAATTTATTTTTAACTATTGCAGGAGGCACAGATCAAGTTTAAACACAGGTTTTAGAATTATAGAATGTGTGCGACGTCTAGGCTTGGTCTTAGAGGGGGTGGCAGTTAATGCGTCTCACCGGGCTGCGTTGCGTGAGAGGTGACTTTCCTGGTCTGTGCGTCTCTCCAATTGAAATAATTTGCAGGAGGCAGTGGGACGACTCCCTAAAACGCCTAAAAAATTTGTGTTGAGGGTTATTTTTGTTAAAATACGGTAGACTCTATTATCCGCGTGCGGTTTCTCCGATTTACTGATTAATTGCGCACCTGAGATTTTGACAAATTAATAACTAATAGATTTTCTCTTAAGCTCAAATTAATCATCTAAAAACAGTTATACATTGTTATTTTTGGAAATGTTTATTACAAGTTATGCGCTTAAACCGAACAAATATGTTGCTCTAGTTGATCTGAAATCCACGTGATCACCCTTTCAGTACAGTAGTTGCAAATCTTTACAACAGTGGGTGGAGTTTGATGTTGATTGGCGTGGCTCTGCTACCGTCCATTTGGTGGGCCGAGTCTTCTGCGTGGGAGCAGGAAAGTGTTATCACTGAGTACACGCATCGAACAGTTGATCGTTACTGTTAGTTTTAAATCGAAAGAGTAACAATCAAAATTGTCAGTTGTGCTTCATTTTTTGTGATTTTTCCCATAATTTATTTTGTAAGTTTTAATTTACTAAACTGCCATAGAGAAACGTAAACATAATTTTTTTTATTGGCATAGAGATCCGTGGATTATCCGCGATGTTTGAATTATCCGTGTAATCGAGAGTCTACTGCAGTTGTAATAACATGCACCTCCACGTTCCACATTTTTACTTGACCGCAAAGCCGCGAATTTTATAAGCGAAAAGTGAGGAGTCACAATATTTTGAAGCGGCGTCAAACTGCATTGAATCCACTCACAAATATCGCAGCAGGGTTATTATAGTGGCATGGCAGTAATTAAGTATTACACTGTCAAAACAATCTAGGCGATGCGCTTTAGGCATGGTGAGGAACAACAAAGACGTTGACACCTGAGGGTCACAATGAGCGAGAATGTTGTGCGGTTGGATAATGCTGCAGCTGTCGAATGAGTGGATAGAATATGAATGTGTGTGCAGTGGTGTGATTTATCGTCGTGTGAACTTTACCACGTTACCCGAGATCTGACATCCGTAGAGCGAACGCGGCAAAACGCTTTTTCACCGCACGTCCCAAACCATCATCGTATTTCAACTCGAACGCTGCAAAGGTGAACAAGTGAACGGGACACGCGCCTACTCCACTGCGGTGCAACCCATCGCTTTTCTTTGATCCAACAGCCTTCCCGCCCTCATTTTGAGTCTTAGAAACCTTAAACAACAAATCACCCTAGCGCTGGTTCTCAAGGAGCAGTCTGAGTCATCTCAGCATTCCTGTGGGTCCCTGGAATACTGAGACAAACCGCCACCTGCCGCCATAACAGAGCTTGTGCATTGATGCGTAGTCGTCCCTCGGTCAACAGTAACATCGGTTAATGGCTTTTCGGTTAACGTTTCGATTAACATTCACATTTTGACTTGCGTTAATAGTGTGACTAAAGGTACGTTTACGTTATGCATGCGGCCGCCAATTTCGGCCATTCTGAGTGCTCGTAAGAGGGGCTGAGCCATGCTGTCAGCCAGTCAGCGACACCCATTTATGGGTGTTTAGACCTCGACTAGCTTTGTTTACATTACTTCTGTTTTGGCAGTGGAACGGAATCATGCTTTTAACATGTAATTCCTATATTCGATTAACAGTTATTTAGGTTAACAGTTTTCGTGGAATGGATTAAAAACGTTGAAGGAGGGACTACTGGATAGCTTTACGGTCATGTAAATCTTCTTATAACAACAAAATGATGAAATGTGGCAAAACGTTATAATTTTAGCTGCTTTTGAGTTGCCAGGAGGAATTAGATTTGAAATCCAAAACAAAATTTGAATTCTGAAAAGTAAACTTGTGACGTGTAACTACTGTGCCGAGTAGGCCACCAACAGACTAATTCACATTTCGTTCTTGCAGGCAAGGTTCTGTGCATGCGGAGCTGCGTCAGCAATAAGTGGCACCGCGTCAAAATAATTTCCATCCGGGCCGGCGAGAAGTTGTGCGGTTCTGTGCAAGTGGAGGGAAGAGAGGGCACGGCTTGCCTCGGGCCTGTACGAAGCGTCGCATTGCAAAGCACGGTGCCAATTTTCCACCGTGACGAAGTTCCACTTGAATCGGAAGGCGTCCATAACTCGACGGGCACTGAACCATTTCTCTACGTATACAAAAGTGTCAGGAGAGTGGTTGACGAGCAGGGGTCGGAAAAGGACGCGTCCTTCGGAGTGGCGACAGCGGCCAAAATTACGTCATCTGTGGAAGCTGGGCATGTGGCCGATGAGGGCGTTGTGGGGGCGAGAGGCAGCGCTGCTGAGCAGGGCTCGCCCCACGCCGGGCAGACCCTGCATGCGGATGAGAAAAGTGGCGGTGGCGGCTGTGGCGTTGTCGAGGCAGATTACCTCCCTCTGCTTGAATGCACGTGTCCCGAACCCCCCTGCGTTTGTGGCTCGACCACGAGCTCGCAAAAGCGAGAGGACCCGGATGGCAAACGCGCGGATGCGCGTGGAGAGGGCGATGTAGCTGAATGGAACCTGTCCACCCATAAGAGCGCCGAACTTGGCTGTGGAATCGGCAAAATGAGTGACGGAAAAATTGGAGTGGTGTTGGATCTGATCCCCTGCTCGGAGGAAATGAAAATGATCGACGGTGTCTTGAAATGCGGCTTGGAACACTAGGACAACGGTGTTGCTGCTGCACCTGACAGGAGCCCAGGAGTGGAAGCTGAAGCCCAAGCAAGCGCTGACACTCAGTCGCCCAAACCGGCCTTTGTTTCACAGGGAGCGTCGTCATTCCCCATTGACAAAGTAACTAGGCTGAACGTTTTTCTGGTGGATGAAGGAAGAACGGAAGTTTTTTACGTGGGAAGGTATTGTCATTCTAAATAAGAACATCTTTAAGATGTGCGTGTGTGCCTGCATTTGTTTATGACTTTTTAAATGGCCCGGTGGCAAGCGATGCTCGGTAACCTTATATTTGGGGAGTTGGCCGAATTTGGTGCAATAATCCACATGCTTCTCTTTTCCATCTCTGATATTTCCTGCATTTCTCCACATCAGGGTTTTTAATTTCCCAACTTCTCTGCTGGGTAATCCTCGTTGCGGGGGTGTAAGCCATGTTACGGGGCATAGGCTGGTGCTGTGATGATGACCGCTGTGAGATCTCGAGTTTCATCTCCAGCCATGGTCAACAGTGGGGTGATATCTAAACCGACCTCGGCCCGAATGAGCTCCAGAACCTCATCAAATCGTTTTTTGGGATTCATTCCTACCTCGTTTTTAATGAGCGTCTTGTTAATTTCTCTGCGCTGGTATTTTATCCGACGTTATTTTCTCTTTTGCACATTTTATCCAGGATAAAAATTATGAAAAATAAGACTAGGTTTTACCCCTTCAGTTGCATTAAGAAGTTCAACCACCAAAATAGTTACTTTTTGCAAGGCATGAAGTCTGCATTAACCACACATTTGTGGCAAAACATGCGTTGTCCTTGAAACTTATTGGCCTTACACCATAGACTGCCTTTATGGCCTTGTTCGCGAACAGTACAAAGACTTTGTACCATTCGCCTTTTGGCGTTCTCTGGTCTAACACTGGTGAGACAAAGCCATTTGTAAAGCAATTTTTTTAAATCTCATTGACTGTACTCTGTTAGAAATAAAGTGTGGTGTTTTTTTTACTTATTTGTGGGACAGATGGAGTTTAAAGTTTAAGGATGCAGTATAATATAAATACTCACCCTGAGATCCAGCGTCGACCCAACAGTAATTTGAAATTCACTCTCAGCCTTGTACAGGTATCCCTCAATTAACAGAAGGGATGCGTTCAAATACACACACGGCGTAAAAACGAAATTTCTTAAATCGGAAACACTTATTTCCTTCAGTTTAACACTAATAATTATGGATGTAGTCATTCCAAGTCTACTTCTAACCTAAAAACACGCCGATATTGCATTTCAAAAGATTAAAATATTAACAAATATTGAAGCGATTGAATAAAGCTTTCGTGACTGCAGGGATTCATATTCTTGGTTCTTTCGGTAAAGTCACGTAGAAGGCAGATAATAAAATAATATAAATATATTTTTTATTGTTTTATATTTATATTATTTTATTATCTCCCTTCTACGTGACTTTACCGAAAGAACCAAGAATAATGAAAAGATAATTAACCTTTTCAGGGAACTCGCAAAAGATCCGCTGCGTGTTGGAATGCCCAGCAAGGTCATGTGGAGGCATTGCTGTTGCACTGCAAGGACACCGTGGTGGCTGCTTGTTTGCCGATCTCATGGCGCGTGTGACCCTAGTGAAATTTTTTTTACGGCGAAATCCGATTTCCTTCATCGAAAAAGCGTCCATAATTTGTAAATTGGGGTTCACGTGAAATTCCGTAAACCGAATGTTCGTAAATGGATACCCCGCATTATTATGTCTGCCATGGACGTATTACTCATCACGCCTGTACACGTCCGTGAATCCGTGTGACGCTCGACAGTTAAAATAAGTGGGCGTGTGTCCCAGTGAACGTGCGCTCAAGCAGAGCAGAAGGAATGCCGCGTGCGTGGTTTCGGATTTGAGGCCACACCTTCGTCGTCCAGACCACGAGCTCCTGAAGCTGTTCGAGAAAATCCCAGCGGCTGCCATACGCTGTGCTCTCAAGGATGTGGTGCCCTTCATCGCGGTGAGTCGCACGCCGCCACTTTCGTCACGGCGACTCGCGCCATGACCGTTATCACGGTGACTCACCACGATCGTCACAGTTTTCGCACGCCACCTCCGTTGTCAAGGTGAGTTGTACACCACAATCGTCATCACGGAGACTCACGCCACAATGGTCGTCATGTAGAGTCGCGCGCCACGATCGTCGTCACGGTGAGTTGCACGCCACAATCCTAACGTGAGCCGAGACAGCCACATGTTACTCTGCAGGTTAACTCGGGAGAGTCAATTGCAGAAATGAACCGCATGTGTTCTTTATGGCTTCGTTATTTTATAGTTTTTCCCCAGTTACAATTGTGCTGTCAGCATCGAGCAGTGAGATGCCGTCTCCAGTTCTGTTGCTAGCAGTGTATCACTTTGTGTCCGTGAATGGCTCCAGACAGGTTACATCAGAGAATTGTTCCTGGACCTTCACCTACATTTGAGGCACACATTTTAATTTCTTGCAAACGGTGTTTCTCGCGTGTCATTCAAACCAAATGTTTACATCTCAGAGCTGGAATTTGGCCACACGTTTAAGTGTGAAACAAGATTGAACCTAATGTATGTGCAGTCAATGACCTGGCTGACCATTGAGATTTTAACTACCTTGCTTGGTATACAGGAGGTTATGGGTTCGATCCCGACCCTGACGCCTACTGTATATTTGGAGTTTGTATGCTCAACCCAAGGATTGCCTGGATATTTCTTCAGGTCCTCTATGTTTTCCCCTCCAAATTTAGATTCGACATCGTGTATTTTAGAGTATTTTGCTGCAATACATTTCCCCTCATCATGACAACTGGTTGTTTAGAGGCAAGGTGTCGCTCTAACTTATTAGGCTGAAGCTGGGCTCTCTCTGAGGTTAAGAAAACAATGAGATTTTTGTGTTTAAATTGTATGAAAAAATGTTCATTGTGCAGTTTTTTATTTAGTATATACTGTACATCACAAAGGAAGAAATGTGCATGTAACAATGCATATTGCCGAGCACAATCGGTGTATTATTGCATGTACACACTGTGTATTAATGTGACGATGGCGGGAGAACGTAGTCACATTTGCCGTGTCGTGTGTCATGTTTTCTTTTTTCTTCCCCCGTTGTGTTTTTTATGTCTGGCTCTGTGCGCTTATTCAGGGTCAGGGTTGGAGTGTGGAGTCGAGCAAAGCGTTTGCCACGATGCTCCGTGGACAGATTGTCCACATGGTCGTGGCTGCCAGAGCCGGCGGCGCATTCATCGTGGACCTCGTGAAGTCCCCACACAGCCAGGTGGAGAACGATATCACGGTGTCGCTCAGAGATGCCCTCGTCTTCTTAGAGCTTGCCAGGTACTGTGCGCACGCGTGGTGATAAATGTTTACGTGTCGTCACGGTGTAATTAATGTGTGTCACGCTCATGATACGTGCATTGCGGTTATTACGTTCGTCTCGCGTTTTACGTGCGTTTACGTACGCAATTTTGGAATTGAAGCATCAGATTAATTTCTACTTATTTTTGTTACGCGCGCAACTTTTGTTGTAATAACGCGCTTGAGCACTTTAGGCCATGCTGTACGGAATGCGCTGCGAGCTGATCGTTAGTAAGGGCGGCAAAGTTTCGGTAGTGATGCTGCCTGAGGTGCAGCAGCAGTATGACAACACCAGAAGTGCGGGACAGCAGCATCAGTCAGCATTTCCTCCTCGCGCGACGTTTTGAAGATCTTTGTCCCGCGTGAACTTTGTCTTGTGCACTCATTTGCTTTTATGTCCGGTAAGAATCTCACTACGTGTTAAAAAGGTTTCTTTGCTTTATTTTAAAAAATATTTTACTTATTTAAACAAGGCTGTTTACTCTATTTAACTCATGTCTGTAGGTTTTGTAAATATAATATGTACCTACTGTAACCAGTGAAATATGTAGATGTAAGAGTGAGGCTTAATATTGTGCTCTCCCTCACCCCAATGACACGACACCCACGTAAGACGAGAGGTAGCTGTATGATATTACTCTTAAGATTTAAATTCTGTGCCAATTCTGCTCATTGTCAGAACGTGCAAGATGTAGCCACCAATGAGTCGCTGTTGGATGAGATGGCGCACACCAAAAGCAGACGATACAAATTTGATACGACACGGGACATGGTCCGGTTAATGGTACAGATCAACATTACAAACAAGGCAAGGGCCTATTCCTCAAACAGCGTAGATTCACAAGCTCTGGGGGATTACAAATTGTTGCGCGCCTAGAGAGGGACGTTTTACAGATAGGTTAGATGGCAATCGGTCGTTATTGCTGAGGAATGCTGCCCCATGTTACAGTTAATAGGGGATGTAAGCACACACAGACAGTGGCTTTAATATGGCAGCTCCCTTTTTCTATAGGGGATGTAAGCACACACAGCCAGTGACTTTAACATGGCATCTCTCTTTGTTTCTCAGTAAAAATCTGGTAAAGATGTTTATTAATTTTCGATTTAAAGCTTTCGAGACTGCAGGGATTCATCTTCTTGGTTCTTTCGGTAAAGTTACGTAGAATGGAAATAATAAAAATAAAACATAATAAAATAATTCTCACGACGTTTCGGCCACAACACAAGTAGCCGTCCTCAGGTGGAGAACAGGTCTGTCGAGGAGACAGTCTGAATGACAAGCCCCAGGCTTGGAGCGACTTTTTAAGCTGGGATGGAGGGTCGAAGAGCGCCTTGACAATAATTTGCATATCAAGAGTAATTTAGCATATTTATGGGAAATGCAGATATGTGATTAGTACTACTTGTGAAATGCGTAGGAGGTTTGGCGAGGGGTTTAAAGTCATTATTCCCGTGCATTATGCAGGATTAGCAGCATCAAAGGGAGGGGATAGGGGTAGCATTAATAAAGG
>CM025673.2:22715-63184 GCA_014621495.2 Entosphenus tridentatus | reverse complement strand
AGAAAAGCTGTCTCAGGTGTGGACCAATCAACTTCAAGGACAGTGCATATCATTATCAGAGTTGTTTATTTTTGTTTGCATTTTGACTGCTTGTGTTGTGGTTATTGCAAACATGATCCCTTGTATAAAGGTGTCAGTTTTGTACCAGTTGAAAGGGTAAAAAACCTATTATTATCAAAACCAATTGAGTGTCCTTGTTGGCACGCGTGTTCTGCTACTGCTGACATTTGGATTTTGGAGTATTTAATATTTATTTGGTGTTAATTTAGTCTCGTGCTGATCATTCGTCATGTTTGCCCACCATAGCATTTACCACAAGTGCAGTTAATCCTGTACACACCTTCTGTTGATAGCTTCGGTAATACATGTTTTGTACCAGATATTTATTTCTATATTTTATGTACCATGGCAAATCTGACTCGGATGTTTTGTTTTTCCAAACATCTGGCTAGTTTATCAGTTACTCCTGCAATGTACGATATTTTGATCGTTTTCATTACAGTAAAACCTTGGATTGCGAGCATAATTCGTTCCGGAAACGTGCTCGTAATCCAAAGCACTCGTATATCAAAGCGAATTACCCCATAAAAATTATTAATACAAAATACCTTATTATATTTGTATTATTTAAATTTAATATAAAGTAATCAAATGTATTATTTAAATGTAATCGTGGCTGGTGTGAGGGAGACGAGAGAGAGGAGAGCAGGGTTATTGTGTAGGACGACTTTCACTTGCAGTACAGTTCCTAAAGAACAGTCACTACACTTGGACACAAAATAAAAAAAATGCTTTACACACACAGTATACGCTTGCACGGATGTTGACTATATGAGTGAGGCATGCCGACTGAGACCGAGCATGGGAGACCATTACCCACAATCCCGCAACGAGAGAGAAGAACCATTGGCTCAGTTGTGATCACGTGATGCTCGGCAGACAAAGCGTGTACTGTACGTACTACAGTAGTACTTGTATTGCAAGACATCACTCGTTTATCAAATTAATTTTTATTCAAAAATTTGGTCGTCTTGCAAAACACTCGCAGACCAAGTTACTCGCAATCCAAGGTTTTACTGTACTTGGGTAGTTTCAATACTCGTCTTATTTGATTTGGTTTTTGCATTCAATCCCCTATTGATTTGAGCATCATTGTAAACCGTTCATATGCAGCGCTTCTTTAACATGTTTAATTTCACTTCTCAGACTCCCCATCTGACACTTTCTTAGCCCGATGAATTAGTGTCTTGATAAGAACACATTTCTGTGCGGGGTGATGGTGTGACTGCATTCAGATAGGTGTAAATATGCGTTTTCTTTCGGTAATCGCTGTGTGTTATTTTACCATTTTGAACCCGTCTGAGCAGACTATCCAGAAATGGTCGAGTTCTGTCAGCTTCCACTTCCATGGTATCTTTGCCGTGTAGCCAGACTACCAATGTGTAATCCACATATCTAAACCAAGCAGAGGGTTTTAGTGTGCTTGAAGTTCTTGCTTTTGTTTCAAAAATTTCCAAGTACAAATTCGCTATCACAGGAGACAAAGGAGAGACTGGGTCTTAAAAATATTTCAAAACGACTCTTAAAAATCTAACAGCAGTGCTTACTGACTGTGGTGGTACCTGCTATGATTACAGCAGTGCATACTGTGGTGGTACCTGCTTTCAATGTAGCAGTGCATACTGTGGTGGTACCTGGTATTATTACAGTAGTGCATACTGTGGTGGTACCTGGTATTATTACAGCAGTGCATACCGACTGTGGTGGTACCTGCTATGATTACAGTAGTGCATACCGACTGTGGTGGTACCTGCTATCACTACAGTAGTACATGCTGACTTTATAGCAGTATTTATCGACTGTATAGCACAAAGTACCCGCCTGACAGTGGCATGGTGAGGCCAAGTCCTGTGCAGAGCCTCTGGCCTCCCCTAGATTGTCCAGCCGGCCGAGGTGGCACCTTGGCAGGCTGGGGCTGGGCTGCTACCCCCGCTCTGCAGTAATATCTACGGCCTATAGTGGTAGCATCTAGCGACTGTATAGCAGTAATAACTGCACGCATTGGGGTGGGGGGGGACATCACACTGTGAAGAATTTACCTGAGCGTTTAGTGTATTTTTATAGCATTTTTAACGCAAAAGAAAATGTCCCCCTCACTCCCACCGAAGGCGTGCGACTTGGCATTGGCCGTCCCCCCCACGAAAGGCGCGTGAGTTGGTATGGTCGTGCACGCATCATAAATAAATAAAAGGGAAGCGCACAAAAATCGCACTTAATGGCTAATTAAACTAATTTAAAGTTGACTGATGTGAAAAAGGAATAGTGCTTGCTCACCGCGGGGCTTACGGCGTGGAATATGGCTTTTTTTTTATGTTAACCCCACTGTTGGAGAGCCAAGCGCGCGACCCCACACAAACCCACACACAAACCCTGCCACAAACCCACACAAATTTTGACTTTTATATATGTAGTTGCAGTTCTTTAGCGTCGATATGCTAAATCCCTCTGTTGATATGTAAACTCAGCTTATTGGAGAGTATATTGAGTATATTGATGATATTGATGTAGTTTATATTTTATTTTTTTATCGGTTCACTATATGGTATTCATTATATAGTGTAGTGTATACCCAGTTACTTAATGTTAATAGCTCAGCTTATTGGAGAATATATTGAGTACATTTATTATATTGATTTATTTTATATATATTTTTTTCACATCGGTTTATTGTATGGAAGTAGGGTAGTTGCAGTTCTTTAACGTCAATTTGCTAAATTCCTCTGTTGATATGTAAACTCCTTTGTCAAGGCACTCTGCTCCTCCCACCCAGCTTAAATATACACTGCTATGCTTAGCGGTGTTCATTACGACACTGTTTTTCAGACAGCTCTGTTCTTCACCTGAAGACGGCTGCTTGTGTTGTGGCCGAAACGTCATGAGAATTGTATTTTATTGTTTTATTTTTATTATTTTATTATTTTTCTTCTATGTGACTTTACCGAAAGAATCAAGAAGAGAGAGTGGAGAGTTTCCCATACCTGGACAGTGTGCTCATGACCGGCTCTGGTTTGACAGCAGAGGTCTCACTCCGAATCAGTCGAGCAGCATTATATTTTCATCGATTGCGTAACGCTGTGTGGAAGCTACCTGGTCTGTCGCTCCGCACGAAGCTTCAGGTCTTCTCGGCCACAGTCATTCCCTCCCTTCTCTACGCCTGCGAAACGTGGACCCCCCAAATGGAACATCTTTGCCGGTTAGAAACATTTAAGCTGGCCTGCCTCCGATCCATTCTGGGTTTAACCCGGCTGGATTGTGTGAGGATCTCGCATATCCTTGAAATATCTGGACAAAGTCCCATCAGTGAGCTCCTCCGGCAGGCAAGGCTGCGTTGGCTGGGTCATGTAGCCTGCATGCCCAGCCACCGCATGCCTAAATAACTTTTGTTCGGCCTGGGGCTAAACGGGCGCAGCATGGGCTAGAGAAGAGATGGAGTAATGTGGTACAGGAGGATGTGGAGCTGAGTGGAGTTACCGATGACTGGTACAAGCGGTGTCAAGATTGGCCTCTGTGGAGGAGGAGGCCCGTGAAAGATGCGACTAGGCATTTGGAGGCAGTCGCCCTCCAACAACCACAACAACGAGCGGAGCGCCGGATGGCTAAAGTATAGCAAGTTGGCACAGCCGGGGGCACACAGGTGGTGCATCAGTCATCTCAGTCAGTCGACCCTAGGCACCTGGGTCTGCCCCATGACCTGCCAGCGGGCGTTCGACACCTCACGTGGCCTCAACATGCACATAGCCTGGCACAAGCGTCGTGGTGACATCTCCGCCGCTTAGCGGCGAATGGCGGTTGTTGTTGGGGAGTGGTAGTATCGTGGTTAGCGCGCTGCACTACAATCCCGGTGACTCGAGTTCCATTTCCACTCACGGCTACCACCAGTGACGATTATTTGAACAGTTTCTGAGCCTCCTCTCGGTCGACTCGGTCTCAAATGAGTACCTGGTACAGTGTGTAAACATCGCCACTCGGGAGACAAAGGTGGCCGGGCGTGGTGCTGGCCACCCACCCCCTCGTGTGCTGTGCTGGCCTTCATAGGTGCTCGCTAACAGCACTTGCCCCAACAGTCTGTGAAGGCTATACGGGGATCTTTGTCTTTATTTTTTCTGTGTGTAGATATGGGTAATGGTGGACTTGAGGGTGATCCCACCGCCCCTAATTCCCGCGGAATTAAAGCAGTTTTTCTGGTATAAATTCGGTAAGAAATCGGTGATGGGACGAGTCTTATCCTACGCAATTTGCTAGAATTGCGTAAATCGTTCGGTACTCGGGCCCCTGGTTTTAGAAAAGGTTTGTTTACTCCCGACGATTGGCTGGTTTATGTAGAACATGGAAAGGTGTTTAATAAACCAAGTTGTTAATAGTGTAGTAGATTCAACTGAGTTGCAGACGTACTTCTTGGAGGCAACACATTTATTAACACCAACACATTAACACAAAGGGGTTACTGCCCCTTTATCAGATAACCTAGGGTGGTGGACCACCAGGCTAACTACGCTCGTTACTCGGAGTAGCTACAACGGACAAGACCCTAGCTTGGGTCCTCGTCCACGTGTTGATTACTTCTTCTTGGACGTAGATCGTAGATCCTCAGATGATGACAGCAACGCTGAACCCCGGTCCCTGTGCGGACCCGGTTTATATGCTCCCGGGTCGTGGCTGGCCCCGCCCTTGGCCACGACCACCTTCGAGAAACCTCTTGTCATTTCTCGACCCTCCCCGTCGGATCTCACCCTGACACGTGACAACCCCCTAGCCCCCACCTGGGGCCCTTGTGTAGATCTTACTAGTCCACGTGCCTTCCAAGGTCAACCAGAGTGCCATGGCCTAGGGTAACCTCATCCCATGGCTGACACTCACACTCCCTCCTGTAGGAGTCAGCACTGCACGCCATGCGTGGTGCCACTGCGCTATCCCAGCGCTCACCGAGCCCCCTCTAGGGCTGGTTAGTACACCTGTAGAAGGGATGGCGACGACTCACTCAGAGACGGAGTTGAGGTTAAGGGCTTTCGCCGTTTATTAAGGGATACACAACACACGGGGGGGCGGGGTGAACCACTTCCCAGGGGTTAGGGGTCCCGGGTTAGGTCCCACTCGGTCCCGACACAGCCGGCTGCCCTGTGCCGTCTCCTCTGCGCCAGCCGTGGGATCAGCCAACACGGCCGATCGAGGAGCACAGCCACCACGGCCGACCGAGGAGCACAGCCACGTCCAGCCCTGGCGCTGTGCCATATCCCCTATCCCTACCCTCTTGCCCCTGGCTCCCCGTTTCACCCTCTCTCGACCCTTGACTCCAGCTACGACCCCGCTTACGTCACGGGGTCCCCCCCTTATCCTCGAGGAGCTATGTCGTCATGTGCGCTGTCCAGCGTGCATGACCCCACGTCCTGTGACGCCATCGCACCGGACAGCGCACATGATGCCACTACTCTCTTCTACTCCTCTACACACCTATGGGGTGTCCGCGATGACAATGCATCGCACGCCGTGGCTTGCTAGAGCCGGCATTACACAGTGACATCCGTGATGTCACTACAATAGTATAGTACAGAGTATATAGAAATTATCTAAAAATGTATGAAAATGAAACGGCACAATAACAATCCATACAACGACGTGGGCAAAGAGATCGAGATACTAGCGGTTGGTTTGACTTACCTATATAAGTAATTTTTTTGTCTGTCACTGCGTGTGTGTAGACGCAACTTGCAACGCTTTTACGTTTCAAAAAAGTACCCAGATACCACGCGATAAGCCCTGGGGTGAGCCAGTGCTATTCGTATTTCAGATCCGTCAAGTTTAAAGTAGTTAAATTTGCAATTTATTACTGTTTATTAATGAATACGCTAAGCACGAGCCAAAGCACGCAATATTGAATGCGCGGAACGCGTGGTTCCCATAGCAACTCATACACGTGATCGGTAGGGGGAGGGGGAATTTCTCATTGGCGTGGAAAATGGAAAAAAAAATACATAATGCTGAGGTAAATTCTTCACAGTGTGATGTCCTCTTCCCCCCCCCCCACCGCAATTTGTGCAGTTACGACTATATAGTCGGTAGATGCTACTACTATAGTCCGTAGATACTACTGTAGAGCGGGTGGGGGGGGTGGTGGGGGGTAGCGGCCCAGCCTGCCAAGGTACCACCTCAGCCGGCTGGGCAATCTAGGCAAGGCCGGGGGCTCTGCACGGGACTAGGCCTCACCACGGCACTCTGTTAAGTTAGTCGTTAACTGCTATAGAGTGGATAGATACTATTATAGTGTTGGTATATACGACTATAGAGTAGGTAGATACTACTGTAGAGTAGGTAGATACTACTGTAGAGTAGGTAGATACTACTGTAGAGTAGGTAGATACTACTGTAGAGTAGGTAGATACTACTGTAGAGTCTGGAGATGCTACTGTAGAGTCAATAGATACTGCTATAGAGTA
Source organism: Entosphenus tridentatus (assembly GCA_014621495.2). NCBI lineage: Eukaryota > Metazoa > Chordata > Hyperoartia > Petromyzontiformes > Petromyzontidae > Entosphenus > Entosphenus tridentatus. The sequence goes on along the minus strand of CM025673.2, from coordinate 56,693 downwards.
AGCATATGCTGATATAGAGTCAGAAGATACTACTAAAGTCATTAGATACTACTGTAGACTCAGTATTTCTACTATAGAGTTGGTTGATACTACTATAGATTCAGTAGATACTACTGTATACTTAATAGATACTACTACTGGCATTAGATACTACTACATAATAAAGGTTTTTGGGTTAGATCGCATTATTTATAAATGTGTCGCAACCCTCCACCACCCGACACGGCCAATCAGTAAAAAATGTGTCACGTTGACAAAAGACAAATAGTTCACTACTTTAGCCCACCCGTGTGTTGAGTGAATCCACAACATTTAACATTTTTGAGTACGACCTTTCGCTGGTAATTACATCCAGCATCATTGGGCAATTTGCCAGAATAGTGAAGCCCTCCACCTGCTCCCGGTCTTAAATAGAGCAGCAGGGTGACGTCATTTAACCCAATCAGGTGCAGAGATCAGAGGCGGAGAGGGGGGGGGTATATTATTTATATAATAGATTAGTAATCAGTTCCTTGTTATGATTAGTAATCAGTTGTAGATTCGTAATTAGTTGTAATGTGTATTATTTAATAACTGAATCCAATCACTATACCCAATCAGGTCCAGAAATCAGAGGTGGCGGAGGGGGGGTTATTGTAATTTTATACTACGTTAGTTATCAGTTAAATTTCGATTTAAAGCTTTTGTGATTGCAGGGATTCATCTTCTTGGTTCTTTCGGTAAAGTCCCGACAGACCTGGTCTTCACCTGATGACGGCTGCTTGCGTTGTGGCCGAAATGTCGTGATAATTATTTTATTATGTTTTATTTTATTATTTTTATTGTTTCCATTCTACGTGACTTTACCGAAAGAACCAAGAAGAGTAATCAGTTAATTAGTATGTGTTTCCCCTATAAGGAATTGTAATTCTAATATGTGTAATAAAGGTCGTGGAAGCGACTTCTGGAATCAGGGTCTTTATTTGTCTTTCGTTCACAACACTCCTCGTATAAATTCCACTCCTGTCTTACTCCTTCAAACTACTAACAGACAGCATGAGAGGGAGAGAGAGAGAGAGAGACTCGCACTGCCACGTTGCAGGCCTCGACCCCCGCTCCAGCGTGGCCTCACCCTTCGTTCGTTCCAGATCTGACCACGTGTTGTCCATCTCCACCCCTTTTAATACCCGGGTCACGTGGTACCTTTCCACCAGTCCTGGTTAACCTCCATGGAATCTTCCAGACTCCATCGTACGATCCCAGGACCACGCCCCTGACTCGTCCCCCCATTGGCTGTGGCTAAAGCCTGCAGATCAAATCATGTACTTGCAGATGTCACCTTCCCATTACGTCAGGGCCACGCCCCTAGACTTCTCCCCATTGGCTATGGGCCAGGACCGGTTGAGCCAATCATCGTAACGAGGTGTGATCAATCAACCACCCAGATATACCCTCACATTACATATGTATTACTTGTGGGAAGTACCCGGCGTTGCTCAGGCAAAAAATATATTTCAAAACTTCTCTTAAAAACCTTACATATACGTACACAGCAATTGTGAAAACCCGGTGGGCCGTTTGTCCATTTCTCCACCAACAAAATTATAAGAGGCTTGCAGAATTTAAAGCTTTCGTGACTGCTGGGATGCATATTCTTGGTTCTTTCAGGAAAGTCAAGAATAGGCTTTCAGAAGTCCAAAAAGTTATAGAAAATGGGGGGTAAATAGTTGATCTATGAGGTTTGCGAAAATTGTCGACCCCCCCCCCCTCAGAATATATATTTACCCCCGCATAGGTATATATCCCTACACACCCTACATACAACAGTAAGTAGTATCTTTTGACTCTGTAGTTGTATCTACGGACTTTACAGTAGTATCTACTGAGCCAGTAGGAGCTACTGACTGTTTAGTAGTATTTACTGACTGTAGTAACGACTGACTGTAGTAGTATCTACTGGCCCTACAATAGTATCTACCGACTCTAGAGTAGATTGGAAGCTTTCGTGACTTGAGGAATTACTCTGGTTCTTTTGGTAAAGTCATGTACATTTTCTTTCTACGTGACTTTACCAAAAAAACAAAGAGTAATTCCTGCAGCCACGAAAGCTTCAAATCTAGTTTGAACCACCTCTACAGGGAGGGTTTGCCGTGCTTGTTTGTTTCACACTTAACTTCTAATTTAGCAGTCTTTGAAAGACCGTAATCAACCAGGCTATGCATTAACTGTGTGCTAACCGACTCTCTTTGTTGCATTGCATTACACTTCCTAATTTTACTAAATGTGTTTTCTACCGTGCTTATTTATAAGTTCATTCTCTCCTCCGGCCACTATGGGCAGTGATTCCACACAACGCTCCGTGCTTTTTTGTTTAGAAGTCCAGTGTCCAGCTCGTCCGTCCCCTATGGGCAGGAATTCCACACAACTTCCCCTCTGCCCCAACCCCCCCCCTCTCTCTGTTTACGGCCTCGACACAGAGACGTCTTTCTGTGTGCCTATGTGTGTGTATCTCTGTCTCTGTGTGAGTATCTCTCTGCTTGTGTCTGTCTGTCTCCGTGTCTATGTTTTGACTCTTTGAAATTTAGCAATCTTTGGAAGAACGCCATCAACCAGGTGGGGTGTTGACTGTTTTGTTGGCTGACTCTTGTGTTGTATTGCATTCTATTTCTAAGTTTACTATGTTTTCTCATTCATTTGTACGTGATGATGGTTGCTTGTGTTGCAATCAAAACGTCGTATCTATCTATCTTCTATATATAAAAGTAAAAACTTGTGGGTTTGTGTGTGGGTTTGTGTGTGGTCGCTCGCTTGGCTCCAACGGTGGGGTTTTACATAAAAAAAAATTGCCAGGTACCACATCTAAAGCCCCGCGGTCAGGATGCGCTATTCTTTTTTCACATCCGTCAACTTTAAATTAGTTTTAATTAGCGGTTTAGTGCGATTTTTGTGCGCTTCACTATCATTTATTTATTTACTCATGATGCGTGCACGACCATACCAACTCACGCGCATTTGGTGGGGGGAACGGCCCATGCCAAGTTGCACGCCTTCGGTGGGAGTGAGGGGGACATTTTCTTTTGTGTTAAAAATGCTATAAAAATACAGAGGGAAAAAAGTATGTGATCCCCTGCTGATTTTGTACGTTTGCCCACTGACAAACAAATGATCAGTCTATAATTTTAATGGTAGGTTTATTTGAACAGTGAGAGACAGAATAACAACAAAATCCCAAAAAACGCATGTCAATAATGTTATAAATTGATTTGCATTTTAATGAGTGAAATAAATATTTGACCCCTCTGCAGATCATGACTTAGTACTTGGTGGCAAAACCCTTCACAGAGGTCAGACGTTTCTTGTAGTTGGCCACCAGGTTTGCACACATCTCAGGAGGGATTTTGTCCCACTCCTCTTTGCAGATCTTCTCCAAGTCATTAAGGTTTCCAGGCTGGCGTTTGGCAACTCGAACCTTAAGGTCTCTCCACAGATTTTTTATGGGTTAAGGTCTGGAGACTGGCTAGGCCACTCCAGGACCTGAATGTGCTTCTTCTTGAGCCACTCCTTGGTTGCCTTGGCCATGTGTTTTGGGTCATTGTCATGCTGGATTACCCATCCATGACCCATTTTCAATGCCCTGGCTGAGGGAAGGAGGTTCTCGCCCAAGATTTGACGGTACATGGCCCCGTCCATCGTCCCTTTTATGCGGTGAAGTTGTCCTGTCCCCTTAGCAGAAAAACACCCCAAAAGCATAATGTTTCCACCTCGATGTTTGACGGTGGGGATGGTGTTCTTGGGGTCATAGGCAGCATTCCTCCTCCAAACACGGCGAATTGAGTTGATGCCAAAGAGCTCCATTTTGGTCTCATCTGACCACAAAACTTTCACCCAGTAGTCCTCTGAATCATTCAGATGTTCATTGGCAAACTTCAGACGGCCATGTATATGTACTTTCTTGAGCAGGGGGACCTTACGGGCGCTGCAGGATTTCAGTCCTTCACGGCGTAGTGTGTTACCAACTGTTTTCTTGGTGACTATGGTCCCAGCTGCCTTGAGATCATTGACAAGTTCCTCCCGTGTAGTTCTGGGCTGATTACTCACCGTTCTCATGATCATTGCAACTCCACGAGGTGAGATCTTGCATGGAGCCCCAGGCCGAGTGAGATTGACAGTTTTTTTGTGTTTCTTCCATTTGCGAATAATCACACCAACTGTTGTCACCTTCTCACCAAGCTGCTTGGCGATGGTCTTGTAGCCCATTCCAGCCTTGTGTAGGTCTACAATCTTGTCCCTGACATCCTTGGAGAGCTCTTGGCCATGGTGGAGAGTTTAGAATCTGCTTGATTGATTTCTTCTGTGAACAGGTGTCTTTTATACAGGTAACAAGCTCAGATTAGGAGCACTCCCTTTAAGAGTGTGCTTCTAATCTCAGCTCGTTACCTGTGTAGTAGGTTCAAGGAGACTTGGGCGACATAGTCGGAGGCACACTTATTTATTAAACGTTCCACTATATACAGGCCAAGATATACGACACTCGAAGGGGTATCGGCTCTTCACCCGCCTAGCAGGGAGATCCCACAATCTCTGTCCCGGCTAGCCTACTCCCAGGTCCTCCACTACAGAGCTAGGGGAGGCTAGCTGACCCAGCTCTGGTCAAGCTGGGATTACGGCACCCTGAGTCCCCAGACCGGCTCTTATAAGAACATCGGTTCTGGGCTCTCGGGGCCACGCCACTGTCTTGCCCTGGTCGGTCCTTAGAAGAACGGCGATCCAGGGGAGTCCCAGGGCCTATCTAGCCGGTCTTTCTTCGCTGGTTTAAGCTAAACACTGAACCCCGAGCCCACCGGCTCACCGCCTTATATAGCAACTCCCCCACCGAGGGGTGGGGCCGTGGGGGATCCAAGCGCCGTTTTAGCCCCCCAGGCTAAACTGCGAACGTGGATGTAAGCATCCTTCCGTGTGCGGCCATAACCACCCCTGGTGTGTTTGTTCGCCCTCCCGTAACACCTCTACATCACCCCCCCCCCCCCCCCCCCCTGTACAGCCCGCAGCCGTCCTGGCAGCAACAAAATTCACAATAAAGATGCATCCTCCCAAACCCGTGTGTGCCTCGCGTAATCAACAACAACAACAGTAACAACAACTACCGAGAGAGAAAAAAAATAACCCGACGCACCCCCCCGAATACATACCCCATCCCGTAAGAAACCAACATATATACAATTTCAAGGACCCCCCACCCCACGACCCCAGCAAGGGCTGCATGAGCGGCCGACCTCACAAAAGTCTGCGCGTTTTGGCGGGCGTTCTTGCAGCGGGACCGTCACAAGGGGCAGCCCCGGCGGCCCGGTGGTGGGTGTCAATAGTTAGGGTGCGAGAGTGTCTGGCTTCGCCGACGAGCGACCCCCGACCTCCCCGGGAGGGGTTGGCGGTCGTGAGCACGTCGATCGTGGTGCACCTGGAGGCGGAACAGTCGGTGTCAAGTCAGGCGAATGCAGCGTAATCAGACTCTGGGAGTCGGTGGACCCCGCACATGTTTGGCCATGTGTGTGTGTGGTAGGAACATGGGGTGCAACGAACGGTTTCAACTGTGAGGGGTGCACGAACCACCGACGCTTCCCCCACCGGATACGTGCACATTGTGGCCGCAAGACCTGCATCACTTCCACGGGCCCCCGCCATGGCCGCAACAGCTTGGACGAGGTCGCCAGCGGAACTTGGGGACAGTGCAACCACGCCTTGTCACCCGGTTTACACTGGAGCACATGTATCCGGCCCAGCTTGAGCCTTTCATTCGCCCTCTGGCGGAGGTCTGAATTTTGGATGGCCGCCTCCCGTGCCTCTGTCAATTTAGAGATGTTGAATTTGACATGGTCGGCCAATTTGGATTTCGTATGCGGCGCGAAGATCCGCAGCTGAGTCGCGACAGGCGGGTTAGCCTCGCGACCAGACATTAGGAAGAAAGGTGAAAATCCGGTCGCCGCATGAGGAGCCATTCTGTAGGCCGCCAAAACCCCCGGAATATGAAGGTCCCAGTCGGTCTGGGATTCAGACACCTGTTGAGACGGCATGGACGTGATAATCCGATGCAGACGCTCCACCATCCCGTCAGTTTGTGGATGATATGGGGAGGTACGGATTTTTTTCGTACCCAGGAGTTCGCACACCTCGTGGAGAAGTTTACCCGAGAAATTTTTCCCTTGGTCGGTCAGCAGCCGCTCCGGAGTACCTTTGTCGAGGACGTAGCCCTGGACAAAGGCCTCCGCGATGGCTGCTGCCGACTGGTTGGCGAGGGGCCAGGCCATAGGCCATCGCGTAAAATATTCCACCCCGGTCAATAGGTATTTATTTCCCCTAGGTGTAGTGGGGAATGGGCCCAAAATATCAAGCGCAACGAGTTCGTTAACCCGGGAAACCTTGATAGACTGCAATGGTGGGTTGGACCCCCTTGCTGGTGGCTTCCGTTGCGCGCACTGAGTACAAGACCCGACAAGATCATGCACGTCTCTTGTCATGCCCGGCCAAGAAAAATCCAGCTGGAGCATGGCAAGGGTTTTGTGAGTCCCCAGGTGCAGGAGTCGCTCGTGCGCAGCCCACACCACTCTACCACTCAGTGTGGAAGGGACCACCAGCCAGTGGCGGCGGGATTTCCCGTCCCAATGCATCAAGAGACCCTGGAGCAACCCCCACGAGTCGACATTTTCCACCCCCCGACCAGATCCCCCGATGCGACGGCGCAACGCGAGGAGGGAGGTGTCCTCCATTTGGAGGCGCCCCCACTCCGCAACAGACAATCCCAGCAAAGAATCCCTCCCTTCTTGCTCAATAGGACCCGCAATTAAAGGCGCATCAGCGGCGGCCGCAAGGACCGAATCAGATATTACATTCGGAGGTCTGCAACGCTCCGAACCCAGGAGGCAAGCGCACGCGGAGGTGGGCGGCAACCGCGACAGAGCGTCTGCATTTGTGTGGCGAACGCCCTTACGATATGTAGTCTCGAAATCTAAATCTTGGAGAATCTCCAACCATGGGGACGATTGTCCCGATGGCTGTTGAACTTGCAAGACGTACTGCAGCGCCGCATGATCTGTGCGGACGGTGAAATGGCGACTGTACAGATATGGGCGATATTGCTGAATGAAGTAAACGATTGCCAATAGTTCCCGACGGGTAACACAGTTCCTCTGTTCCGCCAGAGACAAAACCCGACTGCCATATGCTACCACATGTTTTACGCCACCCACAACCTGGGAAAGCACGCCCCCAATGCCCGTGTTGCTTGCGTCCGTATCGAGCAAGAAGGGTTTCGAAAAGTCGGGATAACTTAATGGCGGAGCCCCCACTAGGGCGTCCCGGAGGGAGCAAAAAGCAGCCTCCTCCTCGAAACTTGACCCCCTTTGATGTCAAGGCATGTAAGGGTTTAGCAATCGTCGCGAAATCGGCGACAAACCGTCGGTAATACGATGCAAACCCAATTAAACTCCTGACCTCCCCCACCGAGGTGGGAGTCGGCCAGGAGCTGACACATTCCGTTTTGGCGGGATCTGTGGAAATACCTGACCGTCCGACAATGTGGCCCAAATACCGCACCGATTTGCGGAGCAAATGACATTTCTGCGGCTTGAATTTAAAATTAGCAGCCCGCATTCTGAGGAAAACAGCCCGCAACCTCTGGAGGTGTTCGTCAAATGTTTTACTAAAGACGATGATATCGTCTAAGTAAATCAAACAATCCCATTGCAACCCAGCCAGGACCAATTCCATTAATCGCTTGAAAGTCGCTGGCGCTGAGTGGAGCCCCATTGGCAAGCGGTTAAATTGGAATAGGCCGTGCGGCGTACGGAAGCTGTTTTAAGTTTAGATTCCTCATCCAGAGGGAGCTGCCAGAACTCTGACAGTAAATCCAATGTGGAGAAGAACCGCGCCCCCATCAGGGCGTCAAGCGATTCATCCATCTGAGGGAGCGGATATGCATCGGCTACGGAGATCTTGCTTAGCCGACGAAAATCAACACAAAACCGCAAGCAGCCGTCGTGTTTTTTAACTAACACAATGGGTGCACCCCAAGGGCTGGTAGAAGGGGATATAATATCCGCAGCTAGCATGTCGTCTACGGCCGATTTCGGCGGGACTCAACCGAAAAGGATTTTGGCGGATTGGCGCGCTGTCACCCGTGTCAATATGGTGTCGCAGCAGTTTAGTACAGCCAATATCATATTTGTGTCGACTAAAAACGTCGGAAAAATCGCGCAGAAGGGTTCATAGCTTCTCACGCTGCGAGTCGGACAGGTCCGATGATCCCGCGCAAAGCGCATCCAGCCACCCCTCATCACGGTTCGAATGCGGTGGCGACGGAGGAGCGGTGCTCACATGTCCAATGACCGGTTCCTCACAGGGTACCAGCGTTGCGTACGCAAGCACGGTCCCTTGAGGAACCACAGCCATTCGCAACCCAACATTGAGGACCGCGATGAAGGAGTCCCCGTCCCCTTACCGTCGCAAATGCCGTACGGACCGTAGCGGGAGAGGACAAGAACATCATACGTCGGCCCGACGGGAGTTCGATGCAACCTTGGTCGATCAAGATTCGAATTGGCATTTTGGCCAAGAAGTCTGTCCCCAACAGGCACGGAACTGCCAGCGAGGAGGAGACCAATACCGGCCCGGATAATTTGATGTCCCCAATACAAATTTGCACGTGGATCTGACCGATAATGCCCAGCGAGCCCCCATTGGCAGCATAGCACGGAACATCAACGGGAAGCAAAGGACGGCTTTGAACTGGGAGAATGTTATAAATTAAATCGGACACAATAGTCGCCGATGCTCCTGTATCAACTAAGACCCGCACCTCAACCCCATCAATATGCCCTACAACGACCGCCGACCCCGCCGACGCGGCAACAATGCGATGGGCCAACTCGGACCACTGGCCCGGTTGGAACGCCCTCCCCATCATGCCACATTTCGACGCAACGACAGGCGATTTCTGACCCCCATTCGTTGCAGTGCGTGAGTGTGTCACAGGTGTGTGCGTAGGGCAAACATGTGGGGTGCCACGACTTGCCGGAGTTTGCTCGTGAGCCTTGGGTAGAGGCGCGTCGTCCGGCCGAGGCATCGCACCGCGCTGTCGAGGAGCCCGGCATCCCGAAGCCACATGGCCCCGGAGGCCACAGTTGTAGCACCGCGTGAGCGCCCCAGACGGCTTGGGTTGATCCTGGTGGCTCGGCCCATCCCGAGCTGGCCGGCCCCCGGATCTCCACTCTGTCAGGCGACCCACAGCGCAGACCTCTTCCGATGGGAGGGTGGCTGCAGCCACGGTTTGCCTGGCCGCCGCCTTACTGGCCTTGCGACGTTGGGACAGCAAGTTTGCGTGGATGTGCCGTGCGTCCCGCAGGGAACACATCTCCTTGTCGTCTTGCACCAAGATGGCGATGTCCAAATCGTCCACCAACAGCAATATCTTCTCAGCCACCATAGCGTCCACCCCTTCCTCGTCCATCCGCGGGAAAGCCGTCTTTGCCAGGGTCAGGAGAGCTGTGCGGTATGCCAGGGGCGATTCCTTGGCGCCCCGCTGACGATCGTAAAACAGCTGTCTGCAGTCAGACGGTGGTCCGTAGACTGCAGACAGGAGTCAAAGCGCTGTCTGCAGCATGGCGCGCGCCGATCTTGGCGCCGAGGTGAGGGTAGCGAGGGCGTCACTGTCCAGCATCGCCGGTAGCGCGCGTAGCGCCTCGTCGTCCGTCCATCGCGACATTTCTTGGTGGGCAAGGAAACGTCTTTGGAAGGCTCCCCAGTCGCCGTTTTCTGCCACAAACTGTTTGAGGACCGGCAATCGCTGCTGGAACGAGGCCTCCGCAGCCGTAGCTCGCCAACCGTCGTTCCCGCCAATCCGTACAGTATCGGCGGGCGCCATCAGCGGTCGCACTGCTGGTGACGCGCTGGCCGCTGATTGGCGTTCGCCGTCGCCGGCCGCTGCTGATGACGTGGCGGCTTCTGGTCGGCGACTGTCGGTCACATGATGTAGCCCGGCCCCGCCCTCAGCACCCACTGTACTGATGGCGGCAAATCCAACCTCCAGCCCCGTTGAAATGGCGGGAACTGGCGTGGCGTGTCATCCGACGTCGCCTTATGCTGCTCCTCCAACCCCCAGGCGAGTGATTTCCTCCAACGTGGCGGCTGCTGCGTAGAGTAGCTCCGCCAGGCGGGAGTGAGCCACCCGCAGTCCGTCAGCCGACGGTCCCCACCCGTCCGGCCGCTGCGGTGTGGGTGGACTCGGCCCCGGTTGCTCGGATTCGCCTTCGGCCGGGGTGTCTTCCTCCCCAGGTTCCTTGGTACGAGCCGTCCGTTTTGTATCCATCTTTAGAAGACCACTTCTGACTCCAGTTGTAGTAGGTTCAAGGAGACTTGTGCGACGTAGTCGGAGGCACACTTATTTATTAAACGTTCCACTATATACAGGCCAAGGAATACGACACTCGAAGGGGTATAGGCCCCTTCACCCGCCTAACAGGGAGATCCCACAATCTCTGTCCCGGCTAGCCTACTCTCAGGTCCTCCACTACAGAGCTAGGGGAGGCTAGCTGACCCAGCTCTGGTCAAGCTGGGATTACGGCACCCTGAGTCCCCAGACCGGCTCTTATAAGAACATCGGTTCTGGGCTCTCGGGGCCACGCCACTGTCTTGCCCTGGTCGGTCCTTAGAAGAACGGCGATCCAGGGGAGTCCCAGGGCCTATCTAGCCGGTCTTTCTTCGCTGGTTTAAGCTAAACACTGAATCCCGAGCCCACCGGCTCACCGCCTTATATAGCAACTCCCCCACCGAGGGGTGGGGCCGTGGGGGATCCCAGCGCCGTTTTAGCCCCCCAGGCTAAACGGTGCGGACGTGGATGTGAAGCATCCTTCCGCGTGCGGCCATAACCACCCCTGGTGTGTTTGTTCGCCCTCCCGTAACACCTCTACACCTGTATAAAAGACACCTGGGAGACAGAAATCTTTTTGACTGAGAGGGGGTCAAATACTTATTTCCCTCATTAAAATGCAAATCAATTTATAACATTTTTGACATTTGTTTTTCTGGATTTTGTTGTTTTTCTGTCTCTCACTGTTCAAATAAACCTATCATTAAAATTATAGACTGATCATTTCTTTGTCAGTGGGCAAACGTACAAAATCAGCAGGGGATCAAATACTTTTTTCCCTCACTGTACACTAAACGCTGACGTAAATTCTTCACTGTGTCATTTCCCCCCACCCCGATGCATACAGTTACTAATATATACAGTTCCTAGATGCTAGCACTATAGGCAGTAGACCTTTTCTTTATTCATCACGCGCATCCGACCATACCAACTCACGCGCCTTTGGTGGGAGCGGGGGTGGGGGGTAACATTTTCTTTCGCGTTAAAAATGCTACAAAAATCTTCACTGTGTGATGTCTCCCCCACCCCGATGCATGCAGTTATTACTACTATATAGTCGCTAGATGTAGCAGGTACCGCCACAGTCGGTATGCACTGCTGTAATCATAGCAGGTACCACCACAGTATGCACTGCTGTAATCATAGCAGGTACCACCACAGTCGGTATGCACTGCTGTAATCATAGCAGGTACCACCACAGTATGAACTGCTGTAGTGAAAGCAGGTACCACCACAGTATGCACTGCTGCAGTGGAAGCAGGTACCACCACAGTCGGTATGCAATGCTGTAATCATAGCACTGCTGTTACATTTTTAAGAGTAGTTTTTAAATATTTTTAAGACCCGGGCAATGCCGGATACTTCCTGCTTGTTCTATTATTTAATTTATTTCTACGTGACTTTTCCGAAAGAACCAAATAGTGACTATAGTAGTAACAACTAACTCTATAGTAGTATCTGCTGACTCTAGTAGTATCCACTGACTATAGTAGTAACTACTAACTCTATAGCAGTGTCTACTGCCTGTATAGTAGTATCTACTGACTCTATAGCAGTAGCTACTGACCATAGTAGTATCTACTGACTGTATAGTAGTATCGACTGACATTAGCAGTATTTACTGACTGTTTTAGTATCTTATAACTCTATATAGCAGTATCTACCAACTTGATAGCAGTATCTACTATCACTACAGCAGTGCATACCGACTGGTGGTACCTGCTATCACCACGGCAATGCATACCGACTATGGTGGTACCTGCTTTCACGACAGCAGTGCATACTGACTGATGGAACCTGCTATTACTGCAGCAGTACATACTGACTGTGGTGGTACCTGCTATCACTACAGTAGTACATGCTGACTCTTTCGCAGTATATATCGACTCGATAGCACAAAGTACTCACCTGACAGTGGCGTGGTGAGGCCTAGTCCCATGTAGAGCCCCCAGCCTCAACTAGATTGCCCAGCTGGCCGAGGCTGAGGGCTGGGCTGCCACCATCCCCCCGCCCGCGCTACAAGAATACTATCTAAGCGCTATAATAACACATTCCTGCGGAGGGAGCTGGTAGGAACATTGGGTTGCTCGGTCAATGGCCAGGGTTAACGGCGGCATGGTGTATTCCACAAATATGGCCGACTAAGGGCGGGCACAAGCCGGCGTGAGTAGGTTAAACGTTGAGTTTTATAAGTGGAGATGGAATGAATTCATGCGGTGCGATGAAAGGCTTGAGGGCGCGATGGATGTACAAACCAACTCCGCCGACCCAAACGAATCTGAACACACTTGGGCCGAAGGACCTGAATCACATCAACTGGCCCCCTCCAGGATTTAAACAATTTGGGCGATGTACCCACTGGCACCTGTGGACAGTGTAGCCAGGCTTTGTCACCTGAAACCCACTCGTGTGCGGAAGGACGGGAACACCTAAGCAGCTCATTTGCCAATTGGTGCGAATTGGAATGTTCTCTTGACGCCTCCCACGCTTCTGAAAGCTTTTGAAGGGTAAAGCACATGAAGTTAGAAATGTTTTATTTAGCCTTGTTTAGCGCGGCTCATAATTGGACATCAATTGGGGGGTCGTCTTCTTCTCCCTGAATGGTAAGAAGACGCTCAGGGGGCACCCTTATCCATCACGTAGCCATTGAGGAATGCTTCCATGATTGCCACCTCCGACTGGTTGGGGAGCGGCCAGGTCATCGGCCATCGTGAAAAATACCCGACTCCCACTAGCAAATACTTATTCCCACGAGGGGTAGTGGGAAATCGACCAAAGCTGTCCAGAGCAACCAGCTCATTTATGTGGGATACCTGTGTAGCGACCGAGCCGCGTACCGCCGGGCGTGAAACTCACCAAGCCAAGGGACACCCCGCTATGTACTGTCAGGGCGGGTTGCGTACAGTACACGCCCCATGGTGGATGCATGAGGGGACATTGTATAGACGTGTGACACAGTACCGTTGTTCGGCCGGAGACAGCACTCTGCTTCCATATGCGACAACACCCTCGAGGCCATTGACAACTTGAGATAGAACAGCTCCAATTCCGGTGTTACAAGCGTCTGTATTCAGGACGAACGGCAAGGAAAAGTCGGGGTAGCGGAGGGGAAGGGGGGTTCACCAAGCCATCCCGGAGCGTAACAAATGCGGCCTCCTCTTCCTCCCCCCAATTATATTTCTGACCTTTTGCCATCAAGGTGTAATAAAACTCGTTGAGACGACTTCTGGAATCCGTCTTTTATTCAACTTATGTTACAGTTACTTCACGCTGCTGATAGGCAGCGTGAAAGGGACAGATAGACCGATATAGACGCACTGCCACGTGGCAACTCGGAGCCCCGCTCCCGCGTGGCCATTTTCTCCGTTCGTTCCCGTTCTGACCACTTGTCGTTCGTTTCCACCCCTATTTAATACCCGGGTCACGTGGTACGTTTCCGCCAATCCTCGTTAGCCTGCATCAAATCTTCCAGGCTCCCTCGTCAGCTCCCGAGACCACGCCCCTGACTCATCTCCCCATTGGCTGAGGCCAAAGCCAGCAGACCCAATCCTTATAGCTGTCACCTTTCCATCACGTCAGGGCCATGCCCCCAGGCTTCCCCCCATTGGCTGTAAACCAGGACCGGCAGAGCCAATCACCATGACAAGTTGTGATACGTCAGTGAGCCGGATATATCCTCATTACAAAGGCGTGGAAAGGTTTTGCGATGGTAGCAAACCCGGCGACAAAACAGCGGTCATAGGATGCAAATCCTATGAAACTCCACACCGCCCCCACCGACGTGGGGATCGGCCAAGTACGAACACACGCGGTTTTGTCCGGGTTTGTCACAATACCTGATTTACGGACTCTGGCCAAGATACCGAACAGATTTTTGGAGGTGACTCTTCTGTGGTTTAAATTTGAGGTTGGCCGCACGCATTTTAAGAAAAACAGCACGTAAGCATTCGAGGTGTTCTTTAAACGTACGGCTGAAAACAATAACATCGTCAAAATATATTGGGCACGAGTCCTACTGGAGACCAGCTAGAACCAGTTCCATCAATTGCTGGAACATAGTTGGCGCGGAGTGAAGACCCATTGGAAGCCGATAAAATTTGAATAAGCCTTGTGTACGAAAGGCTGTATTAGGCTTAGAGGCTTCATCTCGTGGCAACTGCCAAAATCCGGATAGGAGGTCAAGAGTAGAAAAGTAATGTGCTCCTACTAGAGCATCCAGGGAATCGTCCATCCGAGAGAGAGGGTACGCGTCAGCAACAGATATCTTAAGTTTACGGAAGTCAACACAGAAGCGCAAGCTACCATCCTGCTTTTTTAACAAGAACAATCGGGGCTCCCCACAGGCTGGTGGATGGCGAAATGACATCCTGGGCTAGCATTTCCTCAACCGTCAGCCGTACGTGTTTTTTTCCGTAGGGCTCAGCAGGTAGGGATTCTGCCGGATGGGAGCAGCATTGCCCGTATCGATGTGGTGACTCGGAGGCGCAGTGCCACCATTGTCAAATTTGCCCTTGCTAAATACATCAGAGAATCCACGCAAGAGTGCGCTCAACTCTCCCCTCTGGAACTCTGACAATTCCACATTTTCTGAACAAAGCGTATCCATCCACCTCTCATCAGAATCCTTTTGCGGCCGCGTATTTGACGCGGCCCCCACATTGCCAATGATACTCCCTTCATGAAGCGCTGGCGACGCATGAGCTAGCACGGTGCCCTCTTGAATGACCGACATGCCTAATCCTGCGTTAAGGACCGGAATATAGGGTTCCTGATCGTTGGATACCAGCGTTTGGGCCTCTACTAACGTCAACCCACGAATGGCTTTATTTGAGGGACCCAAGAGGATTCCTCCCGCAGTCGCTTCCTGGTATAGCGGCTTCCGCAATCATAAAAGAACCAACATTTGCACGCCAGGGGGAATCTTTATGGTCTTACGCGTAAGTCCTTGCACGGTAGCGTTGGCTGTGCACAACCGAGTGGGAGAATGCAAAAATCGATGACCCGGATGGTAACTCAAGGCACCCTTTATCAATCAAAATTTTCAGGGGCATCTTCCCCAGAAAGTCAGACCCGAGCAAGCAAGGAATAGCAAGGGACATCGATACAAGATGTTGTATATGCCGGATTATGAAATTTTTTAAAAATAATAAAAATTTATGAAAATGTAAAAAATGCGAAATTCGCGGGAATTATGCTAATGTATGTAATTGTATGCATAAATTATGATAATCGTATTAGTTTATGCGAATGCTTGTGATTATGTTAATGTGTGCACTTATGATAATTAGACTTAGCTTTGTAATCCAGACTTGTATCAATCAGGAAAAACGATTATCTTTGATTAAACATTTATTGATTATCTTAGCGTGTTTATATTATGTTAGGTCTCCAAATTCATATCTCATCGCAAGATACAGTTCTTATAAATAAGACAGTTTTGCATGGACTTGGAAAGAAACATTCAACCACTTTGTGTTAAGACATTTCAATTCTAAACAAACATATGACACTCTAATATGCAAAGGCGAAAGCATACGTCCATAGATTCATTGGCGAGATTATGCAATTAACGAAATTGAATGACTAAAACACTTCTTATTCATGTAACTCGACGGCAGCAACTGCTTTGCACAATCAGTTGATATTGAACGCACCACCTTGAAATGGCAACCCTTTTCGAAACACAAAGATAACTTTTTGGAAGTCTTATTCGTGTGCGTGTTGTGTGTGCGTTGTCCCCTTAGTAAATTTAATTATTTTTTTAGAGCCGGGAGTTGTGTCATTAGCTTGCGGGGGGTGGGGGAGGGGTTATACCACCAACGACCAGAGAGGTTCCCTTTCGCTCGGGCGTGGCCCTGCTCGTGCGCTCTCTCTCTCTCCACTGCTAGATGAGTGGCGTCGGCACGACGCTCGCCGTCGTGGCGCGCGATGATTCCGTCGTCGGATAGCGCGCAGTTCCTCCGCTGCTGGATGACGAGTCGGCACGACGTTCGGTGACGCCCGGGTGTGCTGCTCGTGCGCTCTCTTCTCTACTGCTAGATGAGTGGCGTCGGCACGACGCTCCTTGAAGAAACTTGGTTGCTTGGCGCTTGATGGCGCCCGGGGCTTGGTGCTGCTCGTGCACTCTCTCTCTCCGCTGCTAGATTGAGCGGCGTTGGCACGACGCTTCCCGTCGTGGTGCGCGATGATTCCGTCGTCGGATAGCGCGCAGCTCCGCCACCGCTGGACGTCTTCTCTGTTCTCAGCGGGTGTTGGTCGATATGTGTGTGTATTAAACACACGGCGCATTCGATGGCAATCTTCTCTTCCTCACGTTTTCTCCGTGCTCTCTCCTTGATCGCTGCCAGCTTCACACGGACACCCGCCCTTACTTCAGGGCTGCGTTGGCTCAGACTCTGGACGACGCGGCTGTGCGCGCTCACCGGCTTGGAGCGCTCTGGCGATGAACGATGCTGTCGTTCGTTGCTGGGTTGATGTTGAGTTGACTTCGCTATTGCTCGAGAATGATAACTGAAATCTCCGTCAGTTTCACTCGCACCTCGACCACACCTCGCCACTTCGTTCTGCGAGAAGCGACACCGGCCATCGGTATCGGTGTTTGCTCCCTCACGACGCTCCACCAGCCGGAGCACGGCTGAAACCCAGCCTCGACCCAGGCTGAACTCAGACTTCTGCGACTCTAACAACCCCTCCTCGTTCCATCTCTCCTCGAGGCACGACGCGCCCCCACTCCCTTGCGAGCTTCCCTCGCAATGCTGCGTCGCAAGCCGAGTTGCAAGACTGAGCGCGACTCGAACCAGACTGCACTGCGTGATGTGCGCTTGTTTTAAAAACCAAAAAACGTGAAAAAAAACAGACGTTTAGGGATGCCAGGCACAGACCCCCCCCCCTCGCGACCCTTTGACCCCTCCTCCCTCTGAGTGGGTCATCCCGAGGCCAGAGAGGTTCCCTCCACGAATTTATTGCGGGCCTGTATTCGTGCCGAATCGTGGGAAGACAAAGGTGACCGAGGAGATTTTGACGTTTGTTGTCTATCTGTATTCAGGGATTGCACTGTTTTACTCGAGTTATATTTTAATGTCCTGAGGTTAAGTGTAACTAAGTTTCCACTTAAGCTTTCTTGACTGCTGGAATTCGTATTCTTTAGTTTTTAGTAAGGTCATGTAGATAAACATACAATACAAAATAATATATATGCGGTGAATACGAGTAAAATAAGGGAATTACTAATAAAAAGCCCCTATTGTAGGCTGCAGTCTTATACCGTTGGTTGATTCTTTTTGTTAAGTTTCTACTTTTCGTTAAGGAAAACGTTAAAGAAAACACGAGTTGCAACAGTTGTTTTTCTCTGCTCTGCACGTTATCCGTGCATCTCCAGACGTCTTGGGAAGGTTAGGCCATCGACCTTTTGTCCATCTGGATATCTCTGACCTCTCTGTGCTCCGAAGTCTTGCCGTTTAATGGCCTTCCACTGTTTTTTTTCTGGTGTGGCATGCGAGGGTTAGCGGGTTGTTTTCATTATTTAATAAAAACAAAATTTGCCCTAATTATTCTTAATATTATTTTTTGAAACAGGGGCATAGATACAACAAAGAACCGGTCCCGTCTATTTGATATCCGCAATGCACACCTCCGCTGTTATTCTCCCAATGATGCCTTCGGAGCCGCCGTTTGCGGCAAAGCATGGATTTTCGGCGGGACAGAGGGTACAACATTTAGGGGGCAAGATGTTAAAAATCAACTCGGAATGATAGTCGCCGACGCACCAGTATCAACAAGCATTCTTATTTCAACCCCCTCTAACAATCTGATAACAGCGAATGAACCTGCGGTCGCGGCACCTACTCTATGGGCCAACTCCGACTACTGACCCGGTCGGAGCGGCCAGTCGGCCCAATCAAAGTCCGAACCCTCTCGCACCAACGCACAACGGGAATGAAAACCGACGGAACGAGATGAGTGAGGTGTGTCTGGCTCCGCCCTTGGCCACGACCACCTTCCAGAATCCTCGAGCAGGATCTTGACCCCAACACGTGACCACCCGTTACCCCTGTGTAGACTTAACCGGTCACGTGTCCTCTGGGGTCAACCAGAGTGCCACGGCCTATAGTAACCCCATTTCCATGGCCGGCACTGTCACAGCCTATCCTGTAGGGGCCAGGCACTGTACGCCGAGCATGGTGCCATCCAACATTCTCGATCAGCGCTCACCGAGCCCCTCTAGGGCCGGTACTGCACCCACATCCAAGTGGTGTCCGCGATGTCAATACATCGCACGCCGTTCCTCTCTCGGGCCGGCACTACACAGTGACATCCCGCGATGTCACTAGATTATTATCGTCACTAGATACTACTAGATACTGTTGTATATATTGGGTCTTGAAAATTTTATTCAAATAAAAAAATGAAAATCGCTAAATGTGTAATTATCCGAAATTATGCGCATTTATGTCATTATGCAAATTATTGTATGATAATTAGGAAGGTGTGATTGTATACAGTTATGCAAGTGTATACAATTATGCTAATGTATGCAATTGTGATAATTAGGCTCTGCCTCGTTGTCTAGGGTTGTATTATCAATCAGGATAATACAATGATTTTCGCTTTAACTTTTACTGATTATGTTTTAGTGTGTTTATTTCAGGTCTCAAAATTCATATCTCTCCGGCGGATACAGTTCTTATATTTAAGATTATTATGCATGAACTTAGGAAGGAACCACTCGGACTCTTCTGTGTTAAGCAACTTTAATCTCTAAACAAAAACATAACACTCTAATATGCAAACTCTTATGTTAGGTATGTCAACGCAGTACTCCTGGAGATGTCCTCCTCATTGATCCATACATTTAACCCTCAATGGTTACGTTTGTTAACTGGGTAACAGAACAATTGGTTAATTCCTCAGAATAAAGCGAGCATACACGGCGATGGGAAAAAGTCCTTTAAAATGTATGTGACAATATTCATATGAAGAGTAATAAAGAAACATGTCCCGAAAGCAAGAGTAGTTATCAATTAATTAATTGGTAAGATTACGCAATTAACGAAAACGAATGACTAAAATACTTCTAAAAAATCGTATTCATGTAACTCGACGGGCAGCAATGCTTTTCACGATCGGCTGATATTTAGCGCACCACCTTGGAATGGCAACCCTTCTTGAAACACAAAGATAACTTTTTGGAACAATCTTATTAGGCCCGATATGCATGTTGTGTGTGTGCGTCTTCTTTGCCACTTGTTGACTTGGCGGCTTACGCGGTACGGCGTTCCTTGTGCTGAAAATACCTCGGGTTCCCAGCAGGGCCGCTGGGACGGTGTGTGTGTGTATTGAACACACGGCGCTCTTGCCCGCACCAACACTCTGCAGCTCTCTCCACTGCTGGTTGAGTTGGCGCGATGCTTGCCGGTGCACGATGATTACGTCGTCAGATAGCGCTAGCAGCTCGTCCGGTGTCGCCGTTCCTCACTCTTGTCTTGGTTCCCAGCTGGTGCTGGTCGGTGTGTGCGGGTCGAACCCACGGCGCTCTCGCCGACGCTCTCCTCTTCCTCACGGGCGGCTGGTCAGGCTCTTTCCCCTGCTCTGTTCTCTCTCCTTGCTCTCTCCGTGCCCTCGCCCTTGCCGTGCAGCGACCAGCTTCACACGGGCACCTGCTGGTGCCTCTCCCGCCTTTACTTCAGGGCTGCACTGGCACAGGCTCTTTCCACTGCTCTGTTTTTTCTCCTTTGGCGGGCAGCTGTCAGCTTCGCGCTGGCATTCAGTGTTGCCTCTCCCACCCTTCCTTCAGGGCTTCGCCTTGTCGTTGCTCAACTTTCGTGCTCTTCACCCTTCTTCCAAGAGGGCTCTTGCTGTGAGCTGCTCGTCGCTGGCTGGATCACACACTCTGAAAACTTGTAAATTGTATTATCACACCTCTTACACAACTCTGATAGCTTAGTACAATACAACTTATCGCAATCCTCGATTCTGAAAGCGACTCAAAACATCAGGATAAATGTAGAATAAAACTTTCAGCGATACTCTGTTGGTTCATACCAAACTCAGCTCTTAACAACACATCGTCCCTTCTCTCTGCGAGACACAACATCCCGCACAAATGTGCGGCTGGAGGGGGGGAAATAAGTAACAAACTTTTTATTTGCCATGTGGATAGCTCCCATACTGTACACAATGTAAAACGTATAAGAATTTATTTTTGTATTTTGGGGAGGGGGGGGGAGAAATGACCATGAAGTGTGTGGCGAGAATCGATATCTGGTGAGCGTTTGTGGTATCGATTAAACGGGAATAGGCAGATGCTAAAGAAATCTACAACCTTTCGATACCTTTGCGCGATTTAAAGAATCGAATCTTGGCACGCGAGTGTAAGTTTTTTTTCCACCGCGTGTTGGCTTTTATTTTAATTTTTATTAATGAGGTAATGATCAAAATTTATTTTTTCATTTGTATATGTTATTTTTTTAGTTTTGAGAAGTTTTTCAATATATTTTTCCCCCGGGCAATGCCGGGTGCTTCCCGCTAGTACTGTTTCAATATTTAACACTGAAATCATACATAGCTACTTTTTTGTCACGCACATGGTGCCGATTGCCGGACTGGTTAGAGCCATTGGAGTGGTTTTGCCGGTCTCACTGGCTCGGCCCCGGACCGCAGGATAATGTTGGAAGCCGGATAATCGTGCTGGAGATAATCGATGATCAGCTGTAGTTGGTATAAGGGGAGTGGGGTTTTCACTAGCACCCTGTAATGGCTTTAACTTGCTTTGCATCATAAAACAAAAGACTTTGCCGTTTGTGGTTTCCAGGTGAGCACGATGAAGTGCTTGCTGGAGCTGAAGCGCACTTTGCAGCTCTTCTATCGGCACTACCGCAAGGACTGGAGGGTCGTGCATGCCACTGTGGGGCAGCTTTGTGTTGCCCAATTCAGCGCAGACCAGCAGTGGTACCGTGCCCAGATCATCGGTATGTGCGGAACCGGTAGTCACTAATGCCACGGATTGGCTTGGTACGTGGAGTTAATATTAAGCGTGTTAGGGCATAAGCTATACAACTTATAAGGCTGAGCTATATAGCTCTTTTTCAGAAGTAACCTGGCTATCATAAATTATATCTCATCGTGTGGAAATGTATAGCAGCCAAATACTCTTAAATGCGTGATGTTGATTCTAAATGTGGAGGGGACAATCGGAGGATGCGGAGAAAAATCCACCCAACCACGGGGAGAACATGCCAACTCCAAATTTACAGCAGGCGTCAGTGTCGGGATCGAACCCACGACTTCCTGTATACAAGGCGAGGAAGTTAACATCTTGCCACCTTTGATTTGGCTGTGTTCCGTAAGCTACCATATAGTATTTTAAATGCTTTTGTCAATCCGTTAATGTATCAGAGCCTTGTTGCGCCATGTTAGGCCAAGGGGTTTGTTCGTCCATACTTCACTATTCTAGGGAATGGTGCAGTGGGACCGGACTGGATACATCACTCGCCACTTACAGACGTGACCAAGGCTCCGGTCGCAGGTCTGCTGTGTTTACTACCCGGAGCTTTGTGCGTTAACCTCTCCTCCCCAATATGCTTCTCATGCAAATATGCTGACAAGTGTGCGATAACTTGATATATTAGCATGTTTTCAATAATATTTTGAAGACAATAACTCAACTGCAAAATAAATCGGGTCTCTTAAATTCTTGTAAGAAAAACTGGATTAGCGATTCTGTCGGGAGAGCGCTGCGTTCGCACGACAATGCTAAGCACTCCAAGTGCCAATGTGAGCGGCTGTTTTGGCTCATCGGTGCGCTGGGGTTGATAAATTGTTTCCGTGTGTTCGTGGAAATTAAACAGCCATTCTTCCTCTCAACACTTTGAGAATGTAAATGTCGCTACCGTCACAGGTACACTGATGGATGTTGGGTGGCAGGGTGGCGCAGTGCTATCACTCACTCGTGCCTCACAGCTAGGAGGGGACCTGGGTTCTGTTCCTGACTAGGGTGCCTCTGGATGTGAAATTTGTATGTTTTCCGCCTTGTTATGGACGGGGCTTTCCTCAGATTCCCTCGTTTCTTTCCATAGCTTAAAAAACATGCACACATTGATCAGTTGGGATTATTAATACCGCAAGAATTTGGCTAGTACCGATCTGGAAAATTATCTTGAGACTCGCTCAGGCGTTCCTGGGTGAACGAGCTGTGGTAGTAATCCATATGTTATAATGGATGTGTTTTTGTGAAAATCCATTTGGCGACAGAGACTGGAGGCTGAGCACAGTTTGTACTCGGCACGTCGGGGTTCCGAGTTCAGTAACTGTAGCAGATTACAGGACGCCCTCAACTATTGCTTTAAAATAACATTAAAGAAAATCCTCTTTACGTTCGAGAGAATACGGTAATTTAGAACGTGCGTAAAGCTTCTCTCTTAACTAAATGATCTAAGTACATTTTCTGGAGATGGTTTTAACACCAGGGCCTGAACTGGTTCCAAACTCACACTTTAAAAGCGAGCCCTGACCAGCATGGTATGCTATTGGTCAAACAACCCCAGTGATTGACAAAGAATTGGGGAGGCTTTCATCCAGCAGTGGGAATATAAAAGGGGGCTGTATATTAACTCTTAAAAATTTTATTTATCTAATTATTTAACACAAAAAGTAGTCTAACATAGTAATTTTTTTCTTATTCTTTACTTAGTGAGATCTCACATTGTGCATTGTCCTGACAGAGCAATGGTTCTTAACCTTTACTGGAGCCTTGCACCCCTTTGGTTCTCAATCATAAAATAATATATAATGTTAATAAACGCATAGGGTTTGAAGAAACAGAGTAGTTATACTTATGTGCCCATGCTTAATTTGTGTTTTCGATGATTTACCTTCTAATAAAATCTGGCCATGTCTCGCATCCTCAGAAAGGGCATCTCGCACCCCCAGTTTAAAAACCACTGATGTAGATAGACATGGCTGGCTCGTGACTGCTAAGTTGTTTGCGATCGCCTCTGTGGTGCTGCTGTGCGTAACCCCTCCCCCCGTAGGTTTACCAGGCAAGGGAGATGTGGAGGTGAGATACGTTGACTATGGGAACACGGAGCGCACCTCGGTGTCCTGCATACGCAAACTGGACAACTCGTTTCTACAATTGCCAGAGCTGGTAATTAAAAAACTTGCATTTACCCAAGGTATAAACCCACTACACATGGCCCCATGGTACAGAGGACTTTACCAACATTCTTATGATAGCTTAATGTAATTACTGGCGAAACATCACGGTAGTCAAATTATAAATGTGGATTTACTCTCCAACACACCGGTGTGCTGAACTAGTAACTAATTGTCACGCTTTGTTTATGTCACAAACCTTACTAATAGGCTGTGTTGGGTGGTGGCGGGTTAACCTCTTATAAATGCTATTGGTCGCGAAAGCCTACTCGTTAAACTGACCTCACTGTTTATTTGGAGAAATATCACATACGGCGGTATTCCGAGCGTCTGTTTAGGTTTTCAACAATCGATGCCCGTGAGGCAAGAATTAACATTTAAAGGGTCAGGATCTCTGCATAGCTCTCCTGCAGTGTCTAGAGCAGCATTGAGGAATACGCTCACCCTTGTATTGTGTAACTTTCCTGAAACACACCGCACATTGTCTAGGATGACCAAGTGGATAAAGAAATGAGGGCCCTAGTAGGACACGGCTCTTTTAAGATTGTGATCCTAAAGGTCAAGGGTGCCGCAGTGGTTAGAAGATGTTAATTACCTCGCCTGGTATGCAAAAGGTTGTGAGTTCAATCCCGACCCTGATGACGCTTGTTGTATATATTTGGAGTTTGCATGTCTCTCTCTCTGTGGTTGCGTGGATTTTTCTCCGAGTCCCTCCGGTTTTTCCCTCCACATTTAGAATCAACGACACAGCGTTTAGAGTATTTGAGCTGCTTTACATTTCCATGTGATAAGTCAGCCACTTTGTTGAGCTATCATTTGTGATAGCTAGGTCCCTTCTGAATAAGAGCTGTATAGCACAGTGAGTCTTAAATGGTAAAATTAGAAATAGTTTAAATATCTATTTTTTTCAATTAAAGGTGTTTTAAATATGTGAGAAGAGAGGCCATTTTGCCAAGACCCAACTACCCTGCATTGCTCCTGCCAGCTACCTCCACCCCTGTCGTTGTTGCATTGTCTGTTGTGACAATCGGCTGCGTGTGGGAATGTGTGGCGATGCCCCACGTGGCGCTGTGCTATCCAGGCGGTGCCGTGCTCTCTGGCGGACATCCATGCAGACGGAGAGTGCTGGACGGTGGCGGCCGTGGAACGCTTCCACCAGATAGTGGACAACAAGCACCTGTGGTCTTTGGTTACCAGTGTGTAATCCATAGCTTGGCTCTACTTGAACATGACATGCAGTACACTCACCACTTGAACCTGACATTAAGTACACTCACCACTTGAACCTGACATGCAGTACACTCACCACTTGAAACTGACATGCACTCTAGATTTGAAGTTTTCGTGACTGCAGGGATCCATACTCTTAGGTTCTTTCGGTAAAGTCACGTACAGTGAGGGAAAAAAGTATTTGATCCCCTGCTGATTTTGTACGTTTGCCCACTGACAAAGAAATGACCAGTCTATAATTTTAATGGTAGGTTTACTTGAACAGTGAGAGACAGAATAATAACAAAAAAATCCAGAAAAACGCATGTCAAAAATGTTATAAATTGATTTGCATTTTAATGAGGGAAATAAGTATTTGACCCCCTCTCAATCAGAAAGATTTCTGGCTCCCAGGTGTCTTTTATACAGGTAACGAGCTGAGATTAGAAGCACACTCTTAAAGGGAGTGCTCCTAATCTCAGCTTGTTACCTGGGCTACAAGACCATCGCCAAGCAGCTTGGTGAGAAGGTGAAAACAGTTGGTGCGATTATTCGCAAATGGAATAAACACAAAAGAACTGTCAATCTCCCTCGACCTGGGGCTCCATGCAAGATCTCACCTCGTGGAGTTGCAATGATCATGAGAACGGTGAGGAATCAGCCCATAACTACACGGGAGGATCTTGTCAATGATCTCAAGGCAGCTGGGACCATAGTCACCAAGAAAACAGTTGGTAACACACTACACCGTGAAGGACTGAAATCCTGCAGCGCCCGCAAGGTCCTCCTGCTCAAGAAAGCACATATACATGCCCGTCTGAAGTTTGCCAATGAACATCTGAATGATTCAGAGGACAACTGGGTGAAATTGTTGTGGTCAGATGAGACCAAAATGGAGCTCTTTGGCATCAACTCAACTCGCCGTGTTTGGAGGAGGAGGAATGCTGCCTATGACCCCAAGAACACCATCCCCACCGTCAAACATGGAGGTGGAAACATTATGCTTTGGGGTGTTTTTCTACTAAGGGGACAGGACAACTTCACCGCATCAAAGGGACGATGGACGGGGCCATGTACCGTCAAATCTTGGGTGAGAACCTCCTTCCCTTCAGCCAGAGTATTGAAAATGGGTCGTGGATGGGTATTTCAGCATGAAAATGACCCAAAACACACGGCCAATGCAACAAAGGAGTGGCTCAAGAAGAAGCACATTAAGGTCCTGGGGTGGCGTAGCCAGTCTCCAGACCTTATTCCCATAGAAAATCTGTGGAGGGAGCTGAAGGTTCGAGTTGCCAAACGTCAGCCTCGAAACCTTAATGACTTGGAGAAGATCTGCAAAGAGGAGTGGGACAAAATCCCTCCTGAGATGTGTGCAAACCTGGTGGCCAACTACAAGAAACGTCTGACCTCAGTGATTGCCAACAAGGGTTTTGCCACCAAGTACTAAGTCATGTTTTGCAGAAGGGTCAAATACTTATTTCCCTCATTAAAATGCAAATCAATTTATAACATTTTTGACATGCGTTTTTCTGGATTTTGTTATTCTGTATCTCACTGTTCAAATAAACCTACCATTAAAATTATAGACTGATCATTTCTTTGTCAGTGGGCAAACGTACAAAATCAGCAGGGGATCAAATACTTTTTTCCCTCACTGTAGGTATAAAATAAATTAAATCACGATGTTTCAGCCGCAACACAAGCGTCCGTCATCAGGTGGGACAACCACAACAAGAAACAATTGCTGAAGTGGGCAAAAGAGCTGCTGCAACAAGAGGCCATATAGGCAAGAGAAGGAGGGGAGGAGCCAGGGAGGAGAGACAGGGAGGGTGGGGGTGTTGGGTAGGGGGAGTGGAGGACACAAGCAAAAAATTCCGGGAAGGGGGCGGGTCTGGGAGTGGGAGGGTTAGCAAATTGCAGGGCCCGCCAAATCCCAGCCCCGCCCACTTACCCTCCCCACCCCGGCATTTGTTGCCGTGCTTGTGTCCGCCACTCCCCCTACCCCACACCTAGGCCTCGGCAAGGTAAGGTAAAAGGTAAAAACAAAGAGCCTCCCTTTACCCCACCTTTTACCCTTACGCCATACAAATTACAGGGTAATTACTGGGGTACTACACATGAAAAAAGTTTATAACGGTACATCCTAGGTAGAGCGCTTTATACATATAGAATACTCTCGATTCCAATTTGACACGCTTTCTTTGAACTCACTGTTGTTGTATCCTCAATCTTGTAACTCAATTTTAACCCACTTCCCAATGTGGTATCGACTGCAAACTTGGTATACTTATGTCATACTGATGACAACACTATATTCTATCATAAAAAATGTTTTTAAACATTCTTTTTTATAAGTTATGTTTTGGCTTGGGTCTAATTGTCCACGGTCAACTGACATTGGCTGTAATTGGCCACGGTCCCTTACGTTATGGCAAGCTTCGGGGCCACTTCCTGGAGTCGTGGAGTTCTGCCATTACTCGTACATTTCATAAAAGCGTGTTTTTAAAAAGTTTTTTTAAAATATTATTAAATGGAGGCTACGGACTGCACCACGGAGCTTTTAGCGGTTAACAAGGTACCATATTTACTGGGTAATACTTCGCGCTACCTTTACCCTACCGGGTAATTCTTCCGAGCTATCTTTACCTTACCCTTTACCTTACCCCTTGGCATGTCGACACCTTTACCTTTACCCAGTAAAACGAGTAAATTACTTTACCTTGTCGAGGCCTACCCACACCCCCATTCTCCCTGTCTCTCCTCCCTGGCTCCTAAATCTCTCACTCCCAGCCCCGCCCACTAACCCTCCACCCCGCAATAAAATGCCGTGCTTGTAGTTTCACTTTCATATATTTGGTATAGCCCTATGAGCCATTCGGCTCTTGAATCGGGTGCAACCGCAACAAACAAAAAACAAAAACATGAACAAGAAAATATCTTAGTGTCTTGCTTGTAGCCTCCACTCCCCCTACCCCACACCCCCACCCTCCCTGTCTATCCTCCCTGGCTCCTCCCCTCCTTCTCTTGCCTATATGGCCTCTTGTTGCAGCAGCCCTTTTGCCCACTTAAGCAATTGTTTCTTGCTGTCGTCCCACCTGATGACGGACGCTTGTGTTGCACCCGAAACGTCCAGATTTATTTTATTTTATACCTACGTGACTTTACCAAGAGAACCTAAGAGTACGTGACAGCAGTGCGCTCACTACTTGAACGTGACAGCAGTACACTCACCATGTGTAACTATACGTATAATGATGATTTAGAATTATAATTCTACATTATCTTAATTATCTTAAGACGTTACCTGTCCTGCAGTTTTTGTCCTGCCTGCTTTTTTCCAATAATTGTGACTGCTGAAACCAATCTAATGTCTTGCCTCATGCCTGTCAATTTAGCCTGCATAGTATTCTGCATTTGCTTGTTATACGTCCCAATCATTGAGTTTTTCTGGCTTCCCTTTCAGACCGAGAAACTGTAGCTGTCATCTCAACCCCAGTTAATATTTAACCTTGACCTTGGAATATTCATTACATTCCTTGGTTGGGTCCAGGATATTTCTCTTGTTTACACCTGTTCCGTCTTTGCTATGAGGTTGCAGTCCTGCTGTGTGACCAGATGTTTTTAAACTCCTGTCTTCTTCCCCGTTGTGTGATGTGTGTGTGGTTGTTGTGTCGTCGTCCAGATAACAGAAGTGGCAATCACGTGTCCGTGCACCTCTTTGTTGAACCGGCCCAGTTGTTAAGCAAGTTACTGGTGGATGAGGGCTTCGCGCAACATCTTGGACTCTGGTATGGACTTTGGGTGCAAATGCCATCGCCCAACGCGGACGCGAAGCCTCTCAGCAGTACCTCAGCCCCCACCAGCCAACAGTGCTGGCTTTTCTTCTCATCGCCACTTGGCAAGATCAGTGTTATGCAATTTATCATAAAATTACGGCTCTGAGGACAACGGTAGAAACGTCACACACCGGGAAAAACTCCCAAGCCGCACTTGAGCAAGCTGAAACTTTGGGTAAGCTGGGAGGTTTCTCTAAATGTATTCATAAATAAGTATCTTTAGCACAAATCTCTGACCTGAACATTGTTTTCACACTAATCTCATCTTTAAGGAATTTATATAGCGCTAGCGCCTTAACTAAGGCACTTTACAAATAAGTAACAACGGGACAACAACGTATGAATGTAATGGTGGAGATGAGGTGAATTAAATAGATGAGAGGAAGCAATGGGGAGCTTATCTGTGATGATGCGGGAATTTGGTGAAAGCAAAATTGATGACAATCAATGATGATGCATGGATTGAATGAATGGGGAATGAGTGAAAGCCATATGAGAATATGAAGAGGGAAAAGTAATGGTGGTGGTTAAGAGGGGGAGATAAAGGGGTCGAGGGGTGTGCTATTGAACAATAAGTGTGAGTTTTGAGTGTGGAGCAAAGTATGCACTTGCAATTTTTAAACTTTACTTATCTGTTGGGTGGAATTCTGTGAACCCGATTTCTTGGATGCCACATCCTCTGCTAAGGTGCTTTTTCTCATTTTTAACATTTTGCTGTTCTGGCAGAATTCCATTCATTTGAATGGCGATGCAGGACTTGCCATTGAAACAAATGTGGATGCTATGGATGGGTTCATGGATTGTCTGGACATAATCCCCAATCATGTCAAGGCTAAATTAGCACCAAATTGACTTAAAGCTTTCGTGACTGCAGGGATTAATATTATTTGGGTCTTTTGGTAAAGCCACGTAGATGAAAAAAATTATCAAAATAATAACAATATCACCACAATTAGGACTTTGCCTGTCTTACACCTTTGTTCATTAGTTGCTTACATAATTTTTTATTTTGAGCTTTGAGTTGCTCTGGAGCTCTCGTGCACTCAAGCGTGTCTGTTTGTGTGCCTTAAACAACACCAACAACGGCAACAAACAGTGATGCACCGAGACTCAAGATGTTGGAAATCTCGAGGAACGAAATCTATACAATCGTGTTCTATAATGTGATGCTAGTTGCGTTCCTGAAGAACACCACGTTTTGGAAAAATCACGTTATAATAACAACCGTTGATTCTATGGGAATTAAGGGATTGTATTTATAATCAACAAAGTTGCGTGCAAAGCGAGACATATTTGGGAAAGAAACAGTCTACGATCACACGTGAGATGCATGCAGGCTGAATAAAGACTGAGGCGTGTTAGTAGCATCCAGCAGCATCCCAATGCCTTGTGTGATGATGTAGTTCACTCGATCACTTTACATGCAATTCGCATCCGCGTTATAAAATATGAATGTGGAATGAAAAACCGGAGGACCCGGAGGGAACATGCATCGCGTTGTATCCAATCCGCATTATGAAAGAAACTCGCGGCGTTACAGGAGAACACGGACTGTTACCAGTGTATTTTATTCGCGACTTGTAGAGCGTGGGTGTTTATTCCTTTGGGGTTACCGCAGCTCGGTGTCCATGGAGGAGTTGAAGTTGGCGAAAGAAAGAGCGGCGGTGCAGGCGGACGTGCCGGAGGGGCCATGTAGCGTAGAGGCTGCGGCCGTGTGTTGGTCGGACCGAGCTCGCCACGGCAGGACGACACCGACGACGCCAACTCACGCCTTCGTCTCCTTCGTCAGGTCCCCTGCCTCCTTCTATCTGCAGCCCGATGAAGCGCTCAGAAATTTCCTACCCACGTGAGCATCACCGCTCGGCTCGTCTCCGCGTGTGCGATGTTGCGTGGTGACGTGTTTATTGCGTTTCTCTTTTTCCTATACGAACTGCTATATACCTACACACCCACTCACTAACTCACTCACCCACCCAACAACCCACCCACTCTCACTGCGACCCACTCAATCTCTAACTGAACAACTCATCCAACCAACAACTCATTCACCCAGCCCCTCACCTACTAACCAAACCACCCATCACCCACTCACCCACCTACCTATGCACTCAGCCACCCACTCACTCAACTGTAAACTAAAATTGAACTATTTTCATTTTAAATGTTGACTTAAAGCTTTCGCGACTGCAGGAATTAATATTCTTTGGGTCTTTCAGTAAAGTCACGTAGAGAAAAAAAATACAAAAAACTACGACTTTTCGATTGCACAACACAAGCAATCGTCATCAAGGGGAAAAAAGGGGGAAAGCTGCTAAGGCAGGCTGTATTAAAGGTTTGAAATGTGTGTAGCCGAAGGGTCATAAACGAAGAGGGTGGGGCTAGTGATGTTAAGTGAGAAATTTGCATGTTAATGTAAGATCGGAGGGCAACTTCCACGCCGAGGGTGCGGAGGTGGCTATTGTAATGTGAGATATTAGCATGTTAATGTAGGCGTCATCAGGAGGACAAAAGAGGGGGGATGCTGAGGCAGGCTGTTTTAAAGATTTAAAAATTAACCCGTAAAAACAAAGTTTTTCACTATAAATCCTTTATATGCGTGGCGGCTAGAGTCCTCTCGTCCTCTGGCTTGAGATGGCTGCCACCTATGGGTCAGATGATTGCAGCGCAAGCATTAAGCAATTGGTAATTAAATATAATATTTTTGTCCTAAAAAGTGTAAAATTTGGGAGAAAAAAATTTCACGAACATTAATTGTCACGCACAACGAGTCTGTGTGGAAAATGTCAGCTCGATTGGATCACGGGAAGTGGGTTAAAAAACAACCGAAAGATTTGCATGGTCGTAAGCAAGCAAGCAAGCGCGCAAGTGAACTTAATATAAAGGATTTAAAAATGTATACTCTTAGTTCTTTCGGTAAAGTCACATAGGTAAAAAAAAATGAAATGAAAATTAATAAAAATAAAACTATATTATTATTGTTTTATTTTTATTAATTTAAATTTCATTTTTTTTTACCTACGTGACTTTACCGAAAGAACTAAGAGTATGAATCCTTGCAGTCACGAAAGCTTCAAATCTGGGATTTAAAAATGGGTGTAGCCCAAGGGTCATAAATGAAGTGGGCGGGGCTAGTGATGTTAAAGTGAGAAATGTGCATGTTAATGTAAGATCGCAGAGCCGTCACCACTTCGAGGACGCGAGTGGTGGCTGTTAGTGTGAGACATTTAACCTGTTAATGTCAAATCAGAGCGTCGAAAATAACAACTAACATCAGAAGGTAAGATGGTTACATCACAACCAGTTATGACTTAAACTGGTTAATAACGTCCTTCCAATGATTGCTCAGTTTGTACCCATCTTCTCGGTTGAAATTGTGTCTATATATCTGGATGGCTTCATGAACAAATCTTTGTTGATAGCCAGTGGGTTTGCAAAGTACCTTCGTCTTGGAGAAATCTATTTCGTGTGAGCCCACCGCATTAAAACAATGATCAGTCACGGCCGAGGTATTGATCCCACTGTGTTTCAGATCTGCCTTGTGTTCACGAACAGTGTCCGAGACATGTCGCTTAGTTACCCCAATGTAACAGCTTCCGCAGACACAGCTTAGTTTGTTGACACCGGTGTATTGCATGTCAGGGATTGCATCCTTCACAGATAGGATCAAATCACGAATTGTATGTACTGTGTTGAATCGTACCTGGATCTTGTGTTTGCTCATGATTTTGGAAATATTTTTGGTGACCCCTGCTATGTATGGCAAGGTGATGGTTTTGATTGGGTCCTCGTATGGCTCTTTCTCAGCGGTTAGGGTGATAGCTTTACAGATTGTGTAGTCTGAATATCCATTCATCTTGAGAGCTTGGTGTTCGTGTTCCAGTTCACTGGCTCGGTGATGATGGTCTGAAATACATCGAACTCGTTGGTGTAGAGTTTTGATGAGGGAATTCTTCTGCGATGGATGTTGGAGGGAGTCAGGTTTTAAGTAGGCATCCGTATGGGTGGCTTTCCTGTAGACAGTGTCCCATTGAGCCATCTGGTCTCTTTTCGATTAAAACATCCAAGAATGGTAACTTGCCATCCTTTTCCACCTCCATGGTTAATTTGATGGCTGGGTGTATGGAATTGATGTGGTTGAAGAATTGGTCCAGAGCTGGTAGGCCATGTGGCCAGATGACGAATGTGTCATCTACGTACCTCTTCCACAAGGACGGATTTAGAGTGGATGCCTGGATGGCATCTGTCTCAAAATTTTCCATGAAAACATTGGCTACAACTGGAGATAAGGGAGAATCCATTGGCATACCTTCAACTTGTTTGTAGAATGTTCCATTCCAGGTGAAGTAAGTGTTGGTGAGGCAAATCTTCAATGATTGCCAGTTTGTAGGTGGGTGAGTCAATGGTGGAGACGAAAGGACTGAGGGGTGTACCTTCTTTATGGATTTTTGGTAAGCCGTACAATCTGGGTGGTCTAGCAAGTTCCTGTGCCCAACACCATTGCAATCATTGAAGATTTGGTCCAAAATTTGTGACCTAATCCCATTTGTGAAGGACAAGATTCCTGACATGCAATATCCCGCCATCTACAAACTAAGCTGTATCTGTGGCAGCAGTTACATTGGGGAAACCAAAAGAAATGTCTCGGACCGTGTTCGTGAACATAAGGCAGATCTGAAACACGGTAGGACCAATACCTCGGCCGTGGCTGATCATTGTTTTAATGCCGTGGGCTCACACGAAAAAAGATTTCCCCAAGACGAAGATACTTTGCAAACCCACTGGCTATTAACAAAGATTCGTTCATGAAGCCATCCAGATATATAGACACGGACACAATTTCAACCGAGAAGATGGGTACAAACTGAGCAATCATTGGAAAGACATTAACCAGTTTAAGTCATAACTGGCTGTGATGTTTCCATCCTACCTGCCGATGATCGTTGTTATTTTCGACTCTTATTTTACATTAACAGGTTAAATGTGTCACACTTACGCAGCCACCGTCGCTCGCTTCCTCGACGTCGCGGCAGCTTTGCGATCTTACATTAACATGCTAATCTCTCACATTACAATTGACACTTCTGCGCCCTCGGCATGGAAGTCGCCCTCCGATCTTACATTAACATGCAAATTTCTCACTTTAACATCACTAGCCCCGCCCACTTCGTTTCTGACCCTTGGGCTACACCCATTTCAAATCTTTAAAACAGCCTGCCTCAGCAGCTTTTCCCCTCTTTTTAAAATCCTTTATATTAAGTTCACTTGCTTGCTTGCGCGCTTACGACCGTGCAAATCTTTCGGTCATTTTTTAACCCACTTCCCGTGATCCAATCGAGCTGACATTTTGCACACAGACTCGTTGTGCGTGACAATTTATTTTCGTGA
>CM025673.2:0-22705 GCA_014621495.2 Entosphenus tridentatus | reverse complement strand
TCCACAGGCCCTGGCGGAGTAGCGCAGTTGGTAGCGCCCTCGCTTCCATGCCAAAGGTCGCGGGATCGATCCCCGTGTCCTCCACAGGCGAATATATTTTTAAATCCTTTATATTAAGTTCACTTGCTTGCTTTTGCGCGCTTACGACCGTGCAAATCTTTTGGTCGTTTTTTAACCCACTTCCCGTGATCCAATCGAGCTGACATTTTGCACACAGACTCGTTGTGCGTGACAATTTATTTTCGTGAAAATGTTTTTCCCAGATTTTACACTTTTTAGGCTAATTTTTTTCATATTTAATTACCAATTGCTTAATGGTTGCAGGCAATCATCTGACCCATAGGTGGCAGCCATCTCAAGCCAGAGGACGAGAGGACTCTAGCCGCCACGCATATAAAGGATTTATAGTGAAAAACTTTGTTTTTACGGGTTAATTTTTTTATTCCTCTTGATGACGATTGCTTGTGTTGCGATCGAAATGTGATACTTTTATGTAAAAAAAAATTGTTCTACGTGACGTTACCGAAAAACCTCAACAATATATTTAAATTTTATCATGTAAGTGCCCACTGAGCTATATAGCTCTTTTTAATAAGCAACCTGGTTATAAATAATTGTAGCCAAATTCTCTTAAGGCATCTTGATTCTAAATGTGGAGAAAAAGACCGGAGGACCCGAAGAAAATTCCATGCGACCATGGGGGGAGAAAGACATGCAAACTCCAAATATACAGCAGGTGTCAGGGTTGGGATGGAACCTACGACCTCCTGTATACAAGGCGAGGTAGTTAACATCTCGCCACCGTAGCACTATACTGCCGGCCACCGTCCAACATTCACAAGATTCAGCAATTCCCTTGGCGGCCCCGCGGAACACGCTGTAGATAAGCTTTAGAGGGCGGGCACACAGTACCCACAGTGCCCACGGTGTTCACCCCCTGCCCACAAGTTTCACCCTTCCCTACCCACAAGCCTCATCCCTCACCACCCCCTACTCACAATCCTCATCTTTCCATACCTCTTATCCACAAGCCTCACGCCTCTCCACCCCCTATCCACAAGCATAGGGGCATCACGTGCACGGGCGCCATGCAGGCAGGCCCAATACATAGCAGCAGTGCTCAGGATTGTTTCATCAGATCTCCAGTAAGTCTGCGCTCCGGCTAAAATTGTAGATCGCGGCACAGACAGCCGAGTTAAACAGAAGCGCCTGCAATTGCTCTACATTGAGTGTTAACGGCCCATCGCCATTCTGAACACACGTGGGGAAGCGTGCTCGGCAATGGCGGAGCCAGGATTTTCAGGTAGGGGGGGCCCTCCAGCAATGAAAAATTATATGAGTTGTTAGTAAGGACTTGCTTTTTATTTGACGTGTGTGCAGTGATGGCGCAGCCATCGATCAAGGGTCGAATTCAAACCGTGTGTGATCGGCATCGCGCTCGCTGAAGCTATGCCTTCAGGGAAGTCGTGTACTGTATACGCAACTGCGCACAATTCTGTGAGTCACTTATAACTGCTTTGCCGTTACTTATTCCCAATTATGGACTCAGACTATTGTCCTATCATCTCAACGAATCCCTGGCATGTAATAATATGCTTCACAGTGGCAGTGGGGGTCGCAAAATGCCGATTTATTACGAATAAACCCCAATGATCCGATCGTTGACAGCCCTGACCACGAGGGACGTGGCTCGTTCTGATCGTGCAGCAACTCGCGGAAGCAAGCTTTCACTCGAGCGGCGTTGCGACTCGTCAGGGCCGCTCCGTGTCAATGACCCGCGGTGGTCTCGACTATTGCCCAGAACTCTGGGCCTCGATTGGCCACGAAGAGCCAAAGCCCTCCAAAACGTTGACCTGCAGCATGTTGCGTGGCCGAAAGAGAAT
Organism: Entosphenus tridentatus; assembly: GCA_014621495.2. Lineage (NCBI taxonomy): Eukaryota > Metazoa > Chordata > Hyperoartia > Petromyzontiformes > Petromyzontidae > Entosphenus > Entosphenus tridentatus. Next base: position 20,822 of record CM025673.2, on the reverse strand, counting down.
TGCTGAATGTTACGAGTAATGTTGGACCGGTGGCCCGCGGTATGGACTAGAGAAACAAGTTTTCCATTCATGAAAAATGTAATGGTATCTATATGGTGTTTGAACATCTTCACTCCTGTTTTATTGCCAGAAAGGGTTAAACCTATTCTTATCCTTTATACTTCGATGCAGGCAAAAAGGTCCCGTGATACATTTTTTACAGAAATGACCAAACTCCTCCCCAAGTCTTCGTAAATGCCGTTTGTCATTGCTTTGTGCAGCAGTGCCACCACATGGAGTGCGGTGGCTTTTTATCATGCGCGGACATCGTGTTGCGCCCTGTGTGTGCGGGGTGTGCAGTCTGAAGGAAATGCTGGAGGGGCGTTTTGGTGGGAAGCCGCGGCCACTCTGCCCTGAGCAAGCGGCGGTCCCGACGCAGGGGGCAGTGCCGGCGCCGGCTTCTGGCGCTGATCTTGCCGAGGGCTCGCTGTGCGCTCTGTACAGCGCAAACCATTGCACCTGGGCCAGGGCCCAGATCCAAAGCCTCCGTCCTGAGGGTCAGATCCAGGTCTGTTCCCTTTGTCGAGTTGACGTTTAAGTTCGCGCTGGGCAATGAGTTGATTGAAACCTAGATGTAGCAGACATGTCACTTTTGTCACCAGGCCTTTTAGCTGCTTTGCAACGAAGGTTTTTTCTGTTCCCGCATCTCCGATTTAGCACATTTGGCTACGTACGGTGTGAAAGAAGTTCAACATACATATAAGTACGTTTTTTTACCCCAGGCAGGCCTCAGTTGAGTCGACTCAGTTTAACACGTAGGCTCTCTCGACCATTATCTATAATGTTTGTCACGTAAACAAAACGTGCTAATTCGTTACTAGTTCAACACACTGGTGTCTTGGAGCGTAAACCCCAAACATTTACAATTCCAGTAAGACGTTTTGCCAGTAATTACAACTTGCATCATCAGGCGACAGCCAGAGTTGTGTTTCGCTCGTAGAGAGATACATGTGATGTCGTCGCTTGCGAGGAAATCGGGTACGAAGGCCAGAGGGGGAAAGGTTAATAAATGCATATAAATTACATATCTAATACCAGTTGGGTTATTCAAAGGGTAATCAACATACATTATACTCAATTTGCGTTTTACTGCAAATTCCATAATTTGCAATAAAATGCTTCCAGCGTTCAGATAGTTGCCCAGTACCGGTTACGTTGCCATGGAGTGTTGTAGGCTGAAGCATTCACGCATCACCTCTGTGTGATCGACTGTCTGTCGGCCCTTCTCGCTATGGTGGGGATCGCAGCAACTTGAAAAGGCGATCAAATGTACATGAGGGATTCTAGACTTGAAGTTTTCGTGACATGAGGGGTTGGTATGATGTCCTATTGCTATGTGGGACTTATCCTGGAAAAAACAGGCATGTGTTTATCAAAGGATTATTCAATATTCAGCCAAAAAGAGATTGTTTATTTCAGTAGACTCTTGATTTTCCACGCTAATGACAGGGAGGATTGCCGGAGAAAATTCAAAATCGTGGATAATCCAAAAATATCCACATTCTGTGGATTTCTGTCAAAAACCACTGATGTCTAGGGGTATAAGTTATCTTCTTGGTTCTTTCGGTAAAGTCACGTAGAAGGGAGATAATAAAATAATACAAATAAAACATAATAAAATACAATTTTCACAACGTTTCGGCCATAACGCAAGTAGCCGTCCTCAGGTGAAGAACAGGTCTGTCAGAAAGACAGTGTATGAATGAACACCACCAAGCTTGGCAGAGTATATTTAAGCTGGGTTAGGGGAGGAAGGGCGCCTTGACAAAGGAATTTGCATATCAACAGAGGAATTTTGCATATTTATGGAAAATGCAGATATGGGATTAGTCACTACTTGTGGAATGCGTAGGAGGTGGGGGGGGGTCTCAAAGTCATATTATGCCCGTGCATTATGTAGGATTAGCAGCAACAAAGGGAGGAGGTAGGGTTAGCAGTAATAAAGGGAAGGAATGTTAATAGTATGGAGCTGCAGCAGCCAAACCACCACGTAAAAAACTTAAATATAATCTACATCAATATCATCAATATACTAAATATACTCTCCAATAAGCTGAGCTACTAACAGTAAGTCATACATTACAATTCTATGTCGCAAAAAATATAATATGCCTCCAGCTAAACTTTTTCCTTACATCACACGGATCTACCCCGTACTATATACTGCCATAGACAAACCCAACATTAAATTATATACTGCATTATTTTACACCACCCTATACCTTAGACTATACATTGTAATATTACACTATGTATTATTCTACCCACCCTACTTTATACCACACTGCTGTATATTCACTATACAATTACGATACTATATATTACCTTATACATATTAGACATTGCACTTTTATACTATTTATTATTATACAATCTGCTATACACTATACCATTGACCGTCGCGTGAAAGGTACTAAGAGGAAGCAACGAAATATGTCAATGGGAGAGTGGTGGCAGGAGACTTGCAGTGGAGCAAAGACTCCATTCCCTGCGGAGAATACAAAAGATATATAGTCAATGCCAGTGAGTGGACTGCGGTCTGAAAGTCACTGTAAACGTGAACACAATCAGTTAAGATCCGAAATGGTTTATTACATCCTTCCAATGATTGCTGAGCCAGAATCCATCTTCTCGGTTGAAATTGTCTGTGTTTGTATATGTGGGTCGCCTCATGAACGAACCATGAGAGATTCGTTCATGAGGCGATCCACATATACAAACACAGACGCTGTCTTTCCGACAGACCTGTTCTTCACCTGAGGACGGCTGCTTGCTTTGTGGCCGAAACGTCGTGAGAATTGTATTTTATTATGTTTTAATTTTATTACTTCCCTTCTACGTGACTTTACCAAAAGAACCAAGAAGATGAATCCCTGCAGTCACGAAAGCTTTAAATCGAGGTATAAGTTATGTTTAATAAGTAAAATAATGGAGTTAATGAATATAACTAAATTTGTAAAACTCATTCTTAGTTCTTTTGGTAAAGTCACATAAATAGAAAACAAACCAAAAAAAATTAATAAAAATCTAATTTAAATAACAAAAATTTTTAATTAAAAAAAACATACATTTTAAATAATAAAAGCAAAACCCCACGATTAAAATAGTGAAATAAAATTTAAAATTCGAAATAAAAAGAAAAAAATAATAATAAAAGCAAAAAACCCACGACGTTTCGATCGCAACACAAGCGGTCTTCAGCAGGCGGAGAGAAAAGAAGGGGCAAGCCTCCAAATGTAGTCTTCTTATATATAAAAGTCTCCGCGTGCTCGCGCTTGCGGGGGATTTGCTTCTCGGACGGTGGGCTATATGTAGAAAAGAATTTGCCAGGCGGCACATCCTAAGCCCCCGCGGTGGGAATAGGCTATTTCGTTTTCCGATCCCTAAACTTTAAAGTAGTTTAATTAACACATTTGTGCCGTTTCTATTATAAATTATTTACTTATTGCGCGACATCGACCGTACCAACTGACGCCAATTGCGTGGGGGGGGTGGGCGGACTCTGCCAAGTGATGCGCCTTGGCTCCATCGCACGGGGACATTTCCTTTTACGCGTTTAACATGGAATAAATATCCACATCACGCTGCCGATTTCTCTTCACAGTGTGATGTCCTCTTCCCCCCCCCCCACCACCCTAATGCGTGCAGTTACTGCTATAAAGTTCTTAGATATTGACTTAATATTCTTAAAGCGCTTACATAGTATTATTCTGCCTCGGGCGGGGGGATGGTGTGGGGGGTGGAGGTAGCGGCCCAGCCAGCAGCCTGGCAATGTCTCACCTCCTCCGGCTTGCCAATCTAGGTGAGGCCGTGGGCTCTGCATGGGACGAGGCGTCACCACGCCAATGTAAAGTACAATTTTATTGCATCTTTTGCTAAGAACTGAGGTTTATTGTTTACTATTATTAAACAAATGCGTTTACAAATATTACAATGATAATATTTGTGTGAACATAACAACTCTGCTTCATTGTTTACTATTATGAAACTAATAAGTTGCCTAATATTACAATTATAATGTTCGTGTGCAGAAACTACATGTGTGTCCCTAAAGTCGATGTCTGTGTGTGTGAGTCCATATGTGTTTGTGTGCGTGTAAGTCGATGGGTTTCTGCGTGTGTGGGTCCATGTCTGTGTGTAAGTTCATGTGTGTGTCTGTGTTTTTCAAACGGACAACGCCCCATGTGTGTGTGTGTGCACGTAAAAGTGTGTGTGTGTGCGTCAGTCCATTTGTGTGCGTATCAGTCGCTGTGTGTGTGTTAGTCCACATGTGTGTGTAAGTCCATACATGTGTGTGTGTCACTCGATGTGTGTGTGTAAGTCAATGCGTGTGTGTGAGTCGATATGTGCCTGTTAATCCATGTGTATCTAAAGTACATGGCTGTGTGTCACAGTCCATATGTGTATGTGTGTGTAGGGCAATGTATGGGTCAGTCTATGTATGTGTGTGTAAGTCCATGTGTGTGTGTCTTAGTCGATATGTGTGTGTGTAAGTATATGTGTGTTTACGTCAATGTGTGTGAGTCCATGTATGTCTGTGTGTGAGTCGCTGTATGTGTGTACGTCGATATGTGTGTGTAACTCCATGTGTGTGTATCTCAAGTGGATGTCTATGTGTGTGTGAGTCCATATGTGTATGCGAGTCTCAGTCCATGGGCGTGTGTGTTAGTCGCTGTGTGTGCATGCCTCCATGTTAGTCAGTGTAAGTCCATTTTTTGCGCATGTCTGTAGGTCCATGTGTGCGTCTTAGTCCATCTGTGTGCTTTATTGACCTGCTCAAGGCCTATGATACCATCAGTAGGCCTGGACTCTGGGTTGTTCCTCGTGCTTTCTGAGTCCCTCTCCCTTTGCTCACGATCCTTAAGGACCTTCATGATGGTGAGCGGCCCCGTGTCAAACTACGTGGCTGTCAGTCAGAGCCATTCCCTCTACACCTTGGGGTGTGACAGGGATATCCTCTGGCTCACACATTATTTAACATATCTTTTGACCACGTAGTTCGTGAAGCCTTCAATGGCTGTACCGGAGGAATTACCATATGGTACAGATATAATGGGAGGCTGATCGATGCCCGGGTGCGGTCAAGGGATGGCTCACTATTGCTCAACCATGTTATGTATGCCGATGCTATGGTGATTGCTGCTCACTGCTGCTGAACCTGGAACTAGCCGCTAAGAGGTGGGGCCTTACCATGAGCCCCACCAAAACTAAGCACCTGCCTGCCTATTATGTACCATCGGACACTCCACCCCCACAACTCCCAATTGTTGATGGGGCTGTTGTCGAGACAGTGGACAGTTTCCCATACCTTGCCAGTGTGCTAATGACCGGCTCCGGTTTAACAGCAAAGGTCTCACTCCGAATAAGTCGAGCTGCATTATCTTTTCATTGGCTGCGTAACGCTGTGTGGAAGCTACCTGCTCTATCACTCCGTACGAAGCTTCAGGTCTTCTCAGCCACGGTCATTCCCTCCGAACTCTACGCTTGCGAAACTTGGACCCCCCTAATGGAACATCTTCGTCGGTTAGAAACATTTAGGATGGCCTGCCTACGATCCATCCTGGGTTTAACCTGGCTTCATTGTGTGAGGAGCTCACAAATCCTTGAAAGATGTGGACCAAGTCCCATCGGTGACCTCCGGCAGGCAAGGCTGCGTTGCCTGAGTCATGTAGCCCGCATGGCCAGCCACCGCATGCCTAAACAGCTTTTGTTCGGCCGGATCGAGGGGGCTAAACAGGCGCGGCACGGGCTGGAGAAGACATGGAGTTATGTGGTACAGGAGGACTTGGAGCTGAGTCCACTTGCGGATGACTGCTACCAGCTGTGTCAAGATCGGCCTCTGTGGAGGAGGCTCCTGAAGGACGCTACTGGGCAGTTGGAGGCAGTCACCCTCCAACAACAACAGAGGGCGGAGGAGCGACGCTCACAACAACGAGCGGAGCGCTGGGTGGCTAAAGCACAGAAAGTTGGCACAGTAGGGGCCACAGGTGGTGCATCAGCCAGTCGTCTCGGTCAGTCGACCTGTCCCATCTGGGTTTGTCCCATGACCTGCCAGCGTGCGTTCGACACTTCACGTGGCCTCAAGGTGCACATAGCCTGGCACAAGCGCTGTCGTGACGTCACCGCCACTTAGTGGCGAATGGCGGTTGTTGTTCAGTCTATGTATGTATGTGTGAGTCCATTTGTGCGTGTAACTATGTGTGCGTGTCAGTCGATTTGCGTGTGTAACTACATGTGTGTCTGTCTTTTTCGCCCGGGCAACGCCGGGTACTAACCGCTAGTTGCTTATAAGGGTTCCAAACTGAGTGGGCGGGGGAAAGAGTTGCGTAAGCAACACGAGCTGTGGAAGCAGCGCGCTAATGCAGGAGCAAAACAAAGGGGGAGTTGGGCGGAGGTGAGCTTGTGCAGAGCAAACAGCATGGGTGGGGCAGCCAGCGTTAATGTAGGAGCAGACAATGGGGGGGGAGGAAGGGGACAGAGACAGGGGAAGAGAGAGGAGGGGGAAGAGATGGGGTGGGGGGGAGCATTGCAACTCGCTGCACCCATCCACGCTGCTGACGGGAGAGGTTGGCAAGAAAACATAAATCAAGTCATGACCCAAAGTGGTTGATGACATCTTTCAAATGATTGCTGAGTTTAACGCCTTCATCTCGGTTGAAATTGTCTGTGTCTGTATATATGGATGGCTTCGTGAACAAATCTTTGTTGATAGCCAGTCGGCTTGCAAAGTACCATCGTCTTAGATAAATCAATTTAATGTGAGCCAGCCGCATTAAAGTAATGATCAGCCACGGCAGAAGCATTGGTCCTGCCGTGTTTCAGATCTGCCTTATGTTCACGAACACGGTCCGAGACATTTCTTTTGGTTTCCCCAATGTAACTGCTGCCGCAGATACAGCTTAGTTTGTAGACGCCGGATTATTGCATGTCAGGAATCTTGTCATTCACAGATGGGATTAGGTCACGAATTTTGTGCACTGTGTTGAATCGGACCTGGATCTTGTGTTTGTTCAAGATTTTGGAAATCTTTTTGGTTATCCCTGCTATGTAAGGTAAGGTGATGGTTTTGATTGGATCTTCAGATGGCTACTTCCTCACGGTTGAGGTGATGGCTTCACCTGCTGTCTTTTTTCACCTGGAGACAATTGCTTGTGTTGCGATCGAAACGTCGTGATTTATTTTTATTTTTCTATCTACGTGGCTTTACCGAAAGACCCAAAGAGTATGAATTCCTGCAGTCACGAAAGCTTTATTTCATGATTTACTGTACTCTATAGACGATCACGCGTGGGTTGTGGATTAACCGGACAAACATATTTGTATATTTGTTTCGGCCTAGTTTAGTCGTTTTCGTACCTGCAGGGATTCATACTCTTTCGGTAAAGTCACGTAGGTATACAATTTTACTTAATCAATTATATCACGGACGTTTCGGGCGCAACACAAGCGTCCGTCATCAGGTGGGACAACCACAGCAAGAAACAATTGCTGAAGTGGGCAAAAGGGCTGCTGTAATGCTTTATGGTGTTGCCTTCATATACGCATCTCCAGTTTCTCTTCAACCTCCCACTCTCAGCCCCGCCCACTTCTCCCCCCCCTCTTGCTCGTCCTTTAATCCCTTCTAGCTGCTCTTCACTCGGCAGCGCTCCACTCCCCCTACCCCACACCTCCCCTCTCTGTCTCTCCTCCCTGGCTCCTCCCCCCCTCTCTTACCTATATAGCCTCTTGTTACAGCAGCCCTTTTGCCCACTTAAGCAATTGTTTTTTGCTGTGGTTGTCCCACCTTATGACGGACGCTTGTGTTACACCCGAAATGTCGTGATTTAATTTATTTTGTTTTATTTTATACCTACGTGACTTTACCGAAAGAACCAAAGAGTATATTTGTTCGGTTTAAGCACGTGACTTGTAATAAACATTTCCAAGAATAACAATGTAGAACTGTTTTTTAGATTATTAACTTGGGTTTAAAGCCAAATCCACGAGTTATTCATTTAGATACAAATCTGAGGTATGCGGGTAAGCCACAAATTGGATAATCGAGAGTTCACTGTATATGAGCCTACTTTGGACATTGTGTGAATTCACGTGCTTTGGCCGATGACGTTGTGTGAAGAAATTGGGGCGACACCAGGGCAGAAACCAAGTCACTCATCCGTCATCTTCATCAGCCATGATCTATCTGCTGATGGATCATGACCAAAAACGATTCGTCTCTAATGTGGGTTTGTCATCTGATCCACGCTTTCCTCTTTTTTCTGCATCTTTCCCAGCACGCATCTCTGTCTCGATGCTTTCGCATTCTTCGCTCAGCTCTATCCGCAGCTGCATTAGTTCTCAATGCGATTTGTCCAACTTGCGTACGCTGTCCAATCCACACCTCGTCCTCTCTCTGTCTTATCCTAGTTCAGAGTGTGCATTTATGTTTTTATCATGTTTTGGTCAATGCTGTGTACATTTGTGTCTCTAATTTGCCCGTGTTGTCTATTCTACTATGTTCCTCTGCCTGTGTCTCAGATTAATTTCCAGTATTCCATGTCTCCACGCCGCTGTGAACGGCTGTCTCTTTTCTTGCACTCTGTTTTCATTTGTTGTCCACGTTTCTGATTTCCATGTTTCATTGCGAAAGTGGGTAACCATCGCATTTCAGAGTCCACCAGGGTGAAGTACGGTGCAGGGTATCACCCAGGGTCACAGCTCGAGACTGGCACTGAGTCACAGGAGTCAGGGCTGGTTTTCTCCGAGTCCCCCGCTTCCTCACCAGTGCCCGTGGCTGGTGCTCAGTCTCAGGGCAGCTGCGTCTGCGTGCCGCTGTCCTGACCCGGGACCGCCGCCGCGCACAAAGTGAGGCAGGCACGGGGCCACAGCCCAGTCTCTGATGTGCAGGGTATTCACTAAATTCTGAAGAAAATATTTATTGAAATAAATAAATGTTGTGCTCACATCTTAGAGATCCTCCTTCACTCACTGCTGCTGTTTCTGCTCCTGCTCACTCCTCAACTGAGCTGCCTTCTTCATAGGGGTTGCCCCACACCCCTTTGTCTTCGCTCTGGACTAGGCGGGGCCTCCTGTCACTCGGCCAAAACCTACAATGACGACTTGTGGCTCTTGGGCAAAGACAGAAGAGGGTGTTTTGCTTTGTTTGTGTGTCTCTCTACTGTAAGTGTTGGCTTTGCTATTGAGTTGAGACTTTTGGGTAGAGGGAGTTGCTAAATGTTGAGCTTAATATTGGACCAGTGGTTTTGGGCATGGACTAGAGAAACAAGTTTTATCAAGGTTCAAAACCTTATTTCATGATAACATTACGTTTTGGGCTCAGGAACCGAACGAGACTGCAAACGAGACTGTAAAAGAGAGATAAGAGAATAAATTAATGAAAAACAACTAAATCTAGAAGAGATGAGAGACTTCATTATTTTCCATTGAAGCATGACCCACAGGTTGCGATCGTTCTCAAATCGAGGAGAGGGAGGAGGCGTACGGGGGGGAGGAGCCCGTTGGGGGTTGTGAATCGCCACGCTTCTTGCCAATACAGTGGTACCTCGGTATTCGTCGTTAATTTGTTCCAGAAGGTCGAACTTATACCGAAAATTACGTATTACAAACGAATTTTTCCCATAAAAAATAAAGGGAAAGGATATAATCCATTCCAGAGTATAAGAAATGTTTATTTTATATGGCATATTATACATTAATGGGGTTGTATAAAATAATTTAGACACTACTTATTACTAAAATGCATACATAAATTTAAATAAATGGATAAAAATGATTAAAATAAATTGAAATAAAAAAAATGTAACGTCACTTTACCTTGCTGAGAGGAGTTGATAGCCTACGAGGATGGTGGTGAGGAAGGGGAGGAGGAGATGTTACTTTTTTAGGAGAGTCCCCTTCCATTAAAACTTCAGGAAGCTGAAATTCTGGGGTTTTTTTCTCTTTCTCTTTTCTGTGTTTTTTCTTGACTTCGACCTGTTTGAGGCTCACTAGGTTTTAATTTTACAAAAAACCTGTCTATTGAAGTTTGTTTTTTCCTTTTTCTAAGAATATTCCTGAAGTGTGACATTGTTCATTCCACACAATACTGTTACGGCTTGTTGACTGAGGAGCGGCGCTTTGTTTTAGTCGTGAACGGGGTATACTGTACGCGGGTACGCGGTGATTCATCTCGACCCATATAAGGTCTAGCAAGCGCGTCGTATCCCAAGACATTTTTTTATCGTCAAAACACGACGTATACCAAATTCGACGTATTCCAAGGCAGTCGTTTACTGAGGTACCACTGTACTCCACCTCGGCTCCTCGTTCAGGCGACTGACTGACTTGACTGACTTGACTAACTTGACTAACTTGACTAACTTAACATTCCTTTGCACGGTTTCTCGCACCGCCCGGTCTACGAGTGCAGGTGCTGCTGCTCGACTATGGAGACGCGGCGGTGGTGGCGCCGAGCGAGTTGCGCCCCATAGACGCGGCGTGCAGCCGCTACCCCGCCATGGCGGTGCACTGCTGCCTCGCTCGCTTGACGTAAGCACTACCTCACAACCCGCTTTCACACTGCTGCTGCAGAAGTGCGCGCGTGTGTCAACGATGTAACGTGTTATAACCCCTTCCTTTCGTACGTTGGCAATTTGCCTCAAGCTGGCACGTCTGCACGGCCAGAAACATGGTTACATGATTTTACTTAAGGATACGTGAATCCCATCTCCATCAATCGTCTTCCCCTGTGGATTTGCTTGATTCGTGAATGTCGTCTTTAAATGCTTCACGTTGGTCCTTCTCCCTCGAGTGGCAGTCGTCGGCTCATTACGAGAATGTAGCATGGGGGTGGCATGCAGTCTCAGTCTCTATCCCCACTCGGGGTGCTGCACTGAATTATTTCATCCGGAGTGCTGAACAAATCAGAAGCAGTCCATTTTTATTGACTCATTTTTTTTAACTCAGCCTTTTAAAAAATATATATAACGTGTTTTTTTGTAGTACATAGTATATGCCATGGTAAAAACGTCTCCTTTCTGTAGTGTTTTTTGTAAACTGAATTAATGTACTGTTTACATACCTACAAGTGTGTATTGTAAGCAATGGGTGTTAGTTTTAGGCGATTGCATTTACTAAGTTAACCGTGGTGGTGGCGCATGCCTGTAAACTCATGGGGCTGAGAGGTGGCAGTATGGCAAGTTGGGGTATGTGACTTGTGAATGTTGCCCCCTTGTGCACTTGGGCTTTCACTCATTTCCCAGTGCTACAAAGCAGTGACAATGGAAGTGTCAAGTATTCTCTCGATTAACCTCGCTATTGATGGGGTGGACGACCGCAGATAATAAAAATTGCGGATAATCCAAAAACGTACATTTTCAATGGATCTCTGCACTACAAAATAAGTTATTGGTTAAATCACTCAAAATAAAGCACAACTGACGATTTAGTTTATTACTCTTTCGATTTAGAAGGAGTACTAACAATCGATTGGTCGATCGTCAGTATTCGATGCCATTGCTCAGTGATAACACTTTCCTGCTCCCGCACAGAAGACTGCCTACCACGTAGACAGCAGCCGAGCCAATCAATATCAATCAAACTCTACCCACTGTTGTAAAGATCTGCAACTATTGTACTTTAGAGGCGATCATGTGGATTTCGGATTAACCGGAGCACATATTTCTTCGGTTTAAGCACGTGACTTGTAATACACATTTCCAATTTTTTATTTGGGCTTCAGGGAAAAATCCACAAGTTATTCATTTACGTCAAAATCTCAGGTGCGCTCAGTTAATCGGCCCATTGGAGAAACAGCACGCGGACAATCGAGCGTCCACTTGTAGTCTGTGCGTGCATGTGCGTGTGTGTGTGCCTCTGACCATCTCCTTTTCCAGACCAACAGGCGGCAGCGAGGAGTGGTCGGCCGGAGCATGCGACTTCTTGTCCGATGCCATTTCTCAGAAATACTGCTACGTCAAGGAAATGGTATCGTTGCGTGTTTCTTTGACATTTATTTGTTGTAAACTGTGAATTAGTTTTTTTGTATGTGTACTATTTACATGCCTACGTGTGTCTTGGCTTGCACGTGTTATACATGGTATATGCATTCCTTATCACGGGGTGCGGTAGTGTAGTGGTTAGCGTGCTGCGCTACAAAGCTGCCGGATAAGGAAAGGACCGCTTGGGATGAGTGGGTTCGGAGTACAGTAATACCTCGACGTATGAAGCAGATGTGTTCCTGGAGCTTCGTTCCTATGTATCGAAACTTCGTAAATTGAATAACTTATAACAGTACAATGGGGATGTATGTATGTTGAACTTCTTTTGCACTGTACGTAGCCCACTGTGCTTATCAGAGGTACGGAGGAAAGAAAACAAAGTAAACACAAAAATGAGTTCTAAGGAAATTAGTTTGTCAATCTAGATGTTTTAAAAGTGCACATCTCCAGAAGCTTCCTAATATCAGAAGGACGCGTGTTCCAGACGGCACATTCACTGGTGTAGTCTTGGGTGCAGTCATAAGGTTGCATTGCCCACCAAACACTGCAGCTCTGTTACATAGTGTGTTGCTGCGTGCTGATTGGCCGAGACGAATGTTCACAAACGTTCTGACTCATCGCGATGCGCTCAAGAAATATAATAAATGTTTTATATTATATTTATTTCATTTATTTTTTTATCTATTAATAATAAATCCAAAGTTCATTGCAGGGACTCCTACTTACGAACGAGTTAGGTTCCATAAGTCTGTAAGTCGATTTGTTTGTAAGTCCAACTTTACTCCTGTCGATTTCAAACATGTTGTATGGCATATGCACTATGTTGTATATGTCGGGTCTTGAAAAATGTATAAAAAGAATAAGAATTTAATGAAAATGGGAAAATGCATATTTATCCAAAATTGTGCTCATTTATGTAACTATGCGCATACATATTCATACAAACAGTAATGAAGGAACCTGTTCCTAAAGCAAGAGTAGTTATCAATTAATTCATTGGCAAGATTATGCAATTAACGAAAACAAATGACTAAAATACTTCCAACAATCGTATTCATGTAACTCGACGGGCAGCAATGCTTTTCACGATCAGTTGATATTTAACGCATCACCTCGGAATGGCAACCCTTCTTGAAACACAAAGATAACTTTTTGGAACAATCTTATTAGTCCTGATATGCGTGTTGTGTGCGGGTGTCTTCTTTGCCACTTGTTGACTTGGCGGCTTACGCGGTACGGCGCTCCTTGTGCTGAAAATACCTTGGGTTCCCAGCAGGCTGCTGGGACAGCGTGTGTGTGTATTAAACACACGGCGCTCTTGCCTGCGCCAAGACTCTTCCTCTTGGCGTTGCAGCTCTCTCCACTGCTGGTTGAGTTGACGCGATGCTTGCCGTCGGCGGTGCGCAATGATTCCGTCGTCAGATAGCGTGCGCAGCTTATCCACTGCGCGGGTTCCTCACTCTTGTCTTGGTTCCCAGCTGGTGCTGGTCGATGTGTGTGTGGGTCGAACCCACGGCACTTTCGCTGGCGCTGACACTCTTGCTCACGGGCGGCTGGTCAGGCTCTTCTTGATCGTGCAGCTGCCAGCTTCACACGGACACCCGCCCTTACTTCAGGGCTGCACTGGCTTGGGCTCTTTCCACTGCTCCGTTCTCTCTCCGTGCTTCCTCCGTACTCTCTCCTTTATCGTGCAGCTGCCAGCTTCACACGGGCACCCGCTGGTGCCTTTCCAGCCCTCACTTCAGGGCTTGCGCTGGCTCAGGCTCTTTCCACTGCTGTCCGCCCTTACTTCAGGGCTTCGCCTTGTCGTTGCTCAACTTCCGTGCTCTCCACCCTTCTTTCAAGAGGGCTCTTTGCTGTGAGCTGCTCGTCGCTGGCTGGATCACTCGCTCTCAAAACTTGTAAATTGTATTAGCACACCTCTTACACAACTCTGATAGCTTAGTACAATACAACTTATCGCATTCCTCGATTCTGCAAGCGACTCAAAACATCAGGATAAATGTAGAATAAAACTTTCAGCGATACCCTGTCAGTTCATGCCGAACACAGCTCTTAACAACACATTGTCCCTTCTCTCTGCGAGACACGACACCCATGGTTGATCGCGAAGCCATGCCCCCGGAGCCTGCCCCTTGCAAGACTGAATTGCATGATCTGTGTCCGTGCTTAAATGTGAAATTCTCTCCCCTCTTGCGCGTCTCTTGCGAAAAAAAAAACCAGATGCCCTTTGTCTCGTTCTCCTCCCGTGGCCGCAGCGGCCTGGCTGCCCCCCCCCCCCATTTGACCTTTGACTGGCTATGTTTTTGTTTGCATTCCCCCCCCCCTTCATAGTGTTTGTTATCTCGAGGCCAGACACCCTTCATACGTATTTTATGGCTACCATGTGTTTGCGTCAAATTGTTGGAAGACAAATGTGGCCGGGGAGGCTCTGATTTAATGGAATACGTGGTTTTGTGTGTGTCGGATTTATTCCTTGCATTTCTTATGAGTTACCCCTGGTCTTAATATATCGTGGTTATTATTCAGTTTATGTTTAATCAGTATTCGTAATGCTCCTCGTTACATCATTATTTTGAGGGTTTTGCCAAGCTTTGCTATGAGCCCGTCTCCAGGGATTGGTGTTTTATTTTGATTTATATTTTGATATCCCGAGACAGGAGATATAACCAAGCCCTCACTTTCATGACTGCCAGAATTCACATTCCTTGGTTCTCTTGGTGAAGTTACAAGGATAGAAATTTACAATACAAAATAATATACGAGTTGAATAAGGGTGAAATGGAATAAGTAATAATAAAGCCACTAATATAGACTGCAGTTTATAACGTCGATTTGTTCCTTTTGTTGAGTTTCAAACTTTACCGTTAAAGAAAACGCGAGTTGTAACGTCCGTTTGTCTCTGCTATGTTCTCTGGAGATTTGTTTGTGAACTGTCCAAAACATCCGGGGAGGTCATGTCATGTGGTCATCTGCCAGCCTGGAGATTTCCAGATAGTCGCTAACCCCTCTTTGCCCCGAAGTTTGTTGTTTTATGTTTTTTTTATGACCTCCAGATGCTTGGTGTGGCTTGTGAGGGGTAGCGGAGTTGAGAGTGTTGAATATTTATTTATTATTTAAGAGAAAAACATATTTCGGCTGAATTATTTTTAATACATTTTTTTGGAAAAAGGCCTATATATACAACAGTTAGGCAGACGCCGAGGTTGGGCATCCCTTGTACCAAAATGTAGTTTGTTCCCTGCGGAGCGGTGAGTGTGTGAGGGTGGGCGTGTCATACAAACGGCTTCGTTGCTCTCTCTCGCTCGGGGCATCGGCTGCAGCTGCTTGTCCGCTGGCAGCTGCTGGCTCCTTCCACTGCTGGATGAGCTGCTTGTCCTTGAAGATGCTCGATCGCTCTTGCCGCTCGTCCGCTGGCAGCTGCAGACACCCTTGCTCGGTGGAGCTGGTTGCACGCGCTCTCT
This sequence comes from Entosphenus tridentatus, assembly GCA_014621495.2. Taxonomy (NCBI): domain Eukaryota; kingdom Metazoa; phylum Chordata; class Hyperoartia; order Petromyzontiformes; family Petromyzontidae; genus Entosphenus; species Entosphenus tridentatus. The sequence goes on along the minus strand of CM025673.2, from coordinate 5,341 downwards.
CCTGCCCCGTGCTCTTTGGCGATGCAATAGCTTGTTTGCTGGTTGCCGATGCTGTGCGATGCTTGCTTGGTCGATACTTGGCTCTTTCTGCCCTTCCTCGAGGTTGATTGCTTGACATTGCCCGTCACTCTTTCTCTCGGGCTGCAGCTGGTCGTGGGAGCTGGCACTCAGTGTAGAATAACTTTGAGCGATACTTCTTCTGTCAGCGCTGAACTCGTACTCGGTGACCTATCGCTACTCGGCAAGCCTCGCCATCCTTGGTTGATTGCAGAGCCCACCCCGGAGCTTGCCGCTTGCAGAACTCAACTCTTTGCGTTGACTTCGTAGACTCGTGGCTTCTGCTGGTGCAGCTCGTTGACGCAGTGCAGGTCACGTGGGCAGGTTCCCGGAGCCTGCCGATCGCAGCTGCTCGTGGGAGCTGGCACTCACTCTCAAACTAAATTGTATTTGCACACCTCTTAAACAACTGTGAAAGCTTAGTACAATACAACTTATCGCAATCCTTGACTTTGCAAGCAACTCAAAACATCAGGATAAATGTAGAATAAAACTTTCAGCGATACTCTGTCGGTCCATGGCGAACTCAGCACCGAGCATCACCTCGCCCGTCTTCTCTGCGAGACACCACACCCATGGTTGATCTCGAGGCCATGCCCCTGAGTGTGCCTGTCGCAGTACTCTTCTGTCGCTTGCAGTCCGCTGTCACTTTCAGTAGTAGCAATGTATGGGTCGTGTCTCTGTTTTTATCTGCAATTCTCCCCCCTCTCTGTGCGTCTCTTGTGAGGGAAAAAAAACAGATGCCCTCTGTCATGCTCTCTCCCCGCGGCCGCACCTGATTGCCCCCCCCCTCTTCCCTTGGTGACCCCGACGGGCTGTTTTCCGTCAAAGTTTAAGCTTTGTTTGCATCCCCCCCCCTTCTCCATGGTCTCTGCTAAATTGAGGGGAGGCACCCTTCATACGTATTTTATGGCTACCATGTGTTGTCAAATTGGTGGAAGACAAAGGCGGCCGGGGAGGCTCTGATTCCATGGAATACATATTATCTGGTCTTGTGTGTTTTACCTTTTTTTCTTGTATTTCTTCTGAGTTACCCCCGGTCTAATCTCTTGTGATTATTATTTGGTTTATGTTTAACCAAGATTTGTAATGTCATTAGATGTTACCTCCAGTATTTCAAGGGTTTTATTAACTTTTGCTCCCAGTCTGTATCCAGGGATCGTGCTTCTTTATTCTCGAATTATATTTTGATATCCTAAGATTGGAGATGTAACTAAGTTTCCACTTAAGCTTTCTTGACTGCCGGAATTCACATTCCTTGGTTCTCTTAGTGAAGTTACATAGATAGAAAGATACAATACGAAATAAAATAAGGAATACTGCAGTCTATAATATCGACTTATTCTTATAGCCATGCTTCGAACTTTTACCGTATTAAAAAAAATATTCCAGTTATCATGTCCGATTGTCCCTGCTATGTGCCTGTGTTTTACGGCTCTGGAGATTTGTTTGTGAACTGTCCCCAAAACGTTAGGGGAGGCTGTGTCAGATGGTCATCTGACAACCTGGAGAGTTCCCAGATAGTCGCTAACCCCTCTTCGCCCCTAGTTTGTTATTTAATGGTTTTATGGTCTCTTCCCTCGAGTTGCTTTTAATGCGGTAACGCAGTTGGGTGTGAGGGGTGGGGTGTGCCTCACCCTTTCATGACCATGCTTGCCCCGATCAGTTATAAAAAAAAATATTGGCAGATTTCTTAATATTTTATTTTTGGAATAAGGCATATATATGTAGTGGTGGTAAGCGCCGGCGTGTAGCGAGTCATCGTGGGGCGGGTGCTTACATCACGGTCCGCATGTAGGTGCTTACATCGCGGTCCGCATTAGCCCCGCCTTATATAAGGCGGCGCGCGGGAGCGCTCGAGGCAGTTTACACCAGCGAAGACCGAAGACGAAGAAGCTGCCTAGGACCCCGGGACCCCTAGCCCCGCTGCCCTTATCAGGGCCGGGTCTCTGTGTGGCCCGGTGGTGAGACCCTGGGTACTCATCAGCCCGACGTCCTTATCAGGACCGGGTTGATGGGCCAGTGGTCGGGTAGCCGGTGTAGGCTCAGAATAGTGTAGCCGGTGTGGGCTGAGAACAGTATAGCCGGTGTAGGCTCAGAACAGTGTAGCCGGTGTAGGCTGAGAACAGTGCAGCCGGTGTAGGCTCAGAGCAGTGTAGCCAGTGTAGGCTCGGGATAGTGACGGTGCATACAGCCTTGTGTAGGCTGTATGGTGTCAGCGTTACGTGAGTGAACACTAAAGAGAAGTGCTGCCCCTTCACTCGTCTCCTGCCGGATTACTACGTTACAACTGGTGTCAGAAGTGAAACAGTCTTCCCGGCATGGATACCAGGAAGACTGTGCGTACTCACGATCGCGAACAGGAGGACGACCAGGAGGGGCCGGCTCACGTGAGTGAACAATAAAGAGAAGTGCTGCCCCCTTCACTCGTCTCCTGCCGGATTACTACGTTACATATATATAACAACTAAACACGGTGAATGGTTTTAAAAGTTGTATAATCTCCTGTAGATGCCACAGGTTTTTCACATTCTGCAGATGTAGATGCCACCACTGCCATCTGTTGTGCAGCGGTAGACTTATGACTCTCGGTCCGAACAGGCAACTGGACATATGGGCAGGTTTATTCATACCTACACTTTGGTTCTTTTGGTAAAGTCACATAGGTATAAAATAAAATAAATCACGACGTTTCGGGCGCAACACAAGCGTCCATCATCAGGTGGAAAAGCATGGTCTGCTGCTGAGGCAGACTGTTTTAAAAGGTTTGAAATGGGTGTAGCTTAAGGGTCATTAAGAAGTGGCTGGGGCTAGTGATGTTAATGTGAGAAATTAGGAGAAGAAGAGCGTCCTCCTCGACGAGGGAGTGCAACCCAACGGGTGTAATTCAAATGGCCTGTGAGTATGAGAGTGCAATCCAAAAGACGTGAGCATGACAGTGCAATGCATTTAGAAACATCACAGTCAGTTAAGATTTTACCTGGTTAATACAGTGAGGGAAAAATGTATTTGATCCCCTGCTGATTTTGTACGTTTGCCCACTGACAAAGAAATGATCAGCCTATAATTTTAATGGTCGGTTTATTTGAACAGTAAAGACAGAATAACAACAAAAAAATCCAGAAAAACGCATGTCAAAAATGTTATAAATTGATTTGCATTTCAATGAGGGAAATAAGTATTTGACCCCACTGCAAAACATGACTTAGTACTTGGTGGCAAAACCCTTGTTGGCAATCACAGAGGTCAGACGTTTCTTGTAGTTGGCCAATCAATTTATAACATTTTTGACATGCGTTTTTCTGGATTTTGTTGTTGTTATTCTGTCTCTCACTGTTCAAATAAACCTACCATTAAAATTCTAGACTGATCATTTCTTTGTCAGTGGGCAAACGTACAAAATCAGCAGGGGATCAAATACTTGTTTCCCTCACTGTAATGTCCTTCCAATGATTGCTCAGTTTGTACCCATCCTCTCGGTTGAAGTTATGTCTGTGATTATATATCTGGATGGCTTCATGAACAAATCTCTGAAGGTAGCCAGTAGGTTTGCAGAGTACCTCCGTCTTGGACAAATCTATTTCGTGAGCCCACAGCGTTAAAACAATGATCGGCAACAGCAGAGGTATTGGTCCTACCATATTTCAGATCTGCCTTGTGTTCACGGACACGGTCCGAGACAAGTCGTTTCGTTTTCCCAATGTAACTGCTGCCGCAACCACAGCTCCGTTTGTATATACCATGTCTGTCAGGAATCACATCTTTTACAGATGGGATTAAATCATGGATTTTGTGTACTGTATTGAAACGAACCTGGATCTTGTGTTTGTTTAAGATTTTGGAACTCTTTTTGGTAACCCGTGCTATTTCGATTTAAAGCTTTCGTGACTGCAGGGATTCATCTTCTTGGTTCTTTCGGTAAAGGCACGTAGAAGGGAAATAATAAAAATAAAACATAATAAAATAATTCTCAAGACGTTTCGGCCACAACGCAGGCAGCCGTCCTCAGGTGAAGAACAGGTCTGTCGGAAAGACAGCGTTTGAATGAACACCACCAAGCTTGGCAGCGTATATTTAAGCTGGGTTGGAGGGGGAAGAGCGCCTTGACAAAGGAATTTGCATATCAAGAGGAATTTATCATATTTATGGGAAATGCAGATATGGGATTAGTCACTACTTGTGGAATGCGTAGGAGGTGGGCGGGGGGTTTCAAAGTCATATTATGCCCGTGCATTAATAAAGGGAAGGAATGTTAATAGTATGGAGCTGCAGCAACTAAACCGCCACGTAAAAACCTAAAATATAGACTACATCAGTATCATCAGTATACTTAATATACTCTCCAATAAGCTGAGCTACTAACAGTAAGTCATACATTACAAGTCTATGTCGCAAAAAATATAATATGCCTCCAGCTAAACTTTTTTCTCTTACAACACACGGGTCTACCCCGTACTATATACTGCCATAGACAAACCCAACATAAATTATATATTGTATTACTATACACCACCCTATACCTTAGACTATACATTGTAATATTACACTATGTATTATTCTACCCACCCTACTGTATACCGCACTGCTGTATATTCACTATATAATTACGATACTATATATTACCTTATACATTATATTAAACATTACACTTTTATACTATTTATTATTATACAATCTGCTATACACTATACCATTGACCGTCGCATGAAAGGTACTAAGAGGAAGCAACAAAATATGTCAGTGGGAGAGTGGTGGCAGGAGACTTGCAGTGGAGCAAAGAATCCATTCCCTGCGGATAATAAAAGATATATAGTCAATGCCAGTGAGTGGACTGCAGTCTGAAAGTCACCGTAAACGTGAACACAATCAGTTAAGATCCGAAATGGTTTATTACGTCCTTCCAATGATTGCTGAGCCAGAATCCATCTTCTCGGTTGAAATTGTCTCTGTGTTTGTATATGTGGATCGCCTCATGAACGAATCTCTCATGGTAGCCAGATGGCTTGCAGAGAACCTCTGTCTTGGAGAGCCCATTGAATTGTAACAGTGATCTGCCACGGCTGAGGTGTTTGTCCTACCGTGTTTCAGGTCTGCTTTATGTTTATGGATGCGGTCCGAGACATGTCGTTTGGTTTCTCCAATGTAACTGCTACCACAGAGGCAACTTAGTTTGTAGACGCCAGGGTACTGTATGTCTGTGCTCAGTGTGACACTGCGGGTGTCATTGCTGGCTGTGCCTCAGTGTGACACTGCAGGTGTCATTGCTGGTTGTGCTCAGTGTGAC
>CM025672.2:2011770-2051130 GCA_014621495.2 Entosphenus tridentatus | reverse complement strand
TGTGGATCTGCTATCATCCACTCGGTGGGCAGAGTTTGATTGATGTTGATTGGCTGTGGATCTGCTATCATTAACTCAGTGGGCATAGTCTTCTTCTGGGCGTGACCCAGGGAAGTGTCATCACTGAGCACACACACCATTGATGGGTCGATTCTTCACCGTATGTTTTTGTTTTGTTCTTTAACAAACTTAATTGTCTTAGTGGGTGTTGACAGAGAGGTCGGAGGAAAATGGTTATATTTTTGAATTGTACGCAATTTTGAATTATCCGTGACCATCCAGTCATTTAGTGCAGATAATCGAGAGTTCTACTGTATGGCTGTTGTGTAGCCACATAAAGAAAGTTGAACCAATCATGTGAATGCGACTTTGGAAGATATATTATACTATCTGGGCTTATGGACTAACAGTAACCAAACTCCTCCCATCCATCCTTCCTCTCTGGCCGCGTCTCCACCGCTCCTCTTGCCCCCCGGGGTCACTCGGAGACTTCGGTCAGCAGGGGGCTGTTCCCGCTGCTGCCGTGCCCACGCCACCTGCGGTGGTAGATCAGGGAGCCGCCCACGAAGAGACCCGTAAACACCACGGCCAGTGGGGTGAGCAGCTGGCTCAGGTTCACTGTGGGGTTGGGGGGGGGGAGAGACCGGAGGAGTGGGGCAGAGATGGGGGGAGAAAGGAATGAGGCATGGTATCACAACGTCGCCCCATCGCGGTTTTGCCCACGCGAATCCGAAGCCGGTGCGAGCGCCGCCTCCCACTGATGTTGAAAGAGCGAACGCATTCGCTCTCTCCGTCCGTCTTCCGGTCCGTCCGTCTGTGACGGATTGGGGGGGGGTGAGATAACCTAATTGTCAAGGTGATCCGATACGCCCGAAACGTGGCCGGGCCCAGTGCGACGGCGCATCTCAGAATCTTTACGTTATACCGCAGAACCGTAAAGCGTTTTCTCGCGCACACGTCCAGCTCGGTCTCTATGAAGCCCCACGTGACCGAACCGCCCCTGCCGACCGCTGAGATCGGCTGATGAAGGGAATCGGTAAACATCTCCAGGGTACGACTGCGAAGATCTGGGGCCCGTGCCTTTGCTCACGCGGCTCCATCCGTACTCTGGAATTCCCTTTCCTCGTCAGATGAGGCCTGATACTCCGTCGTTTTAAAACGGCACCTAAAACGTGAACCTGTTAATTTTGATATGGAAACTAAATTAGTGTTTGAAAATGTACGGTTGTAGACTAATTTTAATTGTGTGATTTTCACATTTTAATAGATGCATTCATTTATTTGAACAGGAAGGGCCCAAATGAGCTGGTGTTAAGGCTCTATGTCGAGGATAATCATTAATGCAGAGGGGGGGCCTTGGTTTAGGAAAGTTGCCTTGAAAGGAAATTAAAGTTCGCATCCATTTGTGGTTGCTGTTAGGGACGTAACTCTCTTCAAAACCGGGCACAAGTTTTGGGGAAACCCCTTCGCGATCAAATGGCTTGCCCAAGACTTGAAGGTACAATTCAGTGCTAGGAGTGTGGTAGACTCTTGATGTATCCGCGGCGTGGTTGATCAGATTCACGGATGAATCATGCGCGCACTAAGATTTTGACGTGAATTAATAAGCCATTGATTTTCCTTTAAGCCCAAATTAATAATACAAAAAACTGTTACACATTGCTATTCTTGGAAATATTTACTCCAAGTCACACGGTGCTTAAAGCGTAGATAGTGTATATGTTGCCCCAGTTAATACAAAATCCACGTGATTGCCTCTACAGTACAGTAGTTGCCATATCTTTACAACAGTGAGTGGCAAAGTTTGATTGATGTAGATTGGTTGTGGCTCTACTGTGATCCACTCAGTGGGCCGAGTCTTCTTCTGGGCAGGAGCCAGGAAAGTGTTGTTATTTTCGATTGGTCGATCGTGAGCATTCGTTCTCAATCGAAAGAGTAATCTTCGGTAATGCCTCATTTTTTTGCGATTTATCCGATCGTTTATTTTGTGAGATTAAATTTTCATGAAAACTGTTGCATGCTAGAGACCATTGGGGAGACCCTGCGCGCACGCACATAGAAGGCCAATAAACGAGTCGCCACGATGTGGGAACTCAACAGACGTTGCAAGCGGTTTCATGCCGGCTCTGTTGTGATGTTAACGACCTCGCCTGGTATGTGGGAAGTCGTGGGTTTGATCCCAACCCTAACGCCTGCTGTATATTTGGAGTTTGCGTGCTTCTCTCTCTCTCTCTCTCTCTCCCGGACAGGTGGGGATGCTGACCACCTACTGGCGAGGACCCTGGACTGTGGTGTGGCAGATCTCCCCCTGGACGGTGCTGATCCAAGGCGGGGAGAGGGGTCGAGAGATTGTGGTCAACGTTTGCCGATTAAACACCCTGGAGGGCGTCCCTGGTGGGGGAAGCGCCCTCCCCTCGGGTGACCCATAACCCCGTAGCCCCCGCGCCCCCATGCCCCCCATACCCCATGGCTTCACGCCATACATGGGCCCTGATGGGCCCGAGTTCACAGCAGATCCCGGCCTGGCAAGGATGCGACGGGCGTGGCGGCACCTAAACCCCTCTCCCCCTGAGTTTGTTCCCCAGCCAGTGGACGCCGGAGGGCAGGCAGAGGCTCTGGAGTGGAGACGGAGCCCGCCGCAGGGGCCTCGGAAAGCTGAGCCACACCACCCACCAAACCAGCAACGAGAGCCAAGCGGGTCCCATGGACACTGCGGCGCTACCTGGTTGGAGAGGTGCTCCAGTCAGCCCGGGATGGGGACGAGCACCTCGGAGGACTATGTGGTGCCACGGCTGCAGAGCAACTCTGCAAACACCACGACTCCTCCCTGGCCCCCACCCTGAGCACACACACGCAGGGTACACACGTAGTGTCCTGGCGAGGGATCGCCTGGCACAACGGGTTTTCATCCGAAGGGCCCCTAGGAGGAAAGTCCCGTGGTTTCCCGGGGCCAGGAGATTGGCCGACCCTCACAGGACAAGTCACATTGCGGTGCCCCTAAATTGGCTTAAAATTGTATGGGCGCAACAATGGTTCACCAGGCCAGATGCAATGAGTCATACACGGCATCGGGGATGGGGGGCTTGGGTGACATATGAAGCGAGCAGAGCAGACTATGAGGTCATGGGATCGCAGCACCACGACCTCCCCCAGACCAAGTACACACTAGCGGGGTGTGTATTCGCCAGCCGGACACTCTTCCAGATTAAACAGGTTGAGTGAGACATTAATGAGTACAGGTGCATAGACAATAGGTCGCGAAGTAACCATCGCAACGCTCCATGTAAGGGAGGGGAAACGAGTGAGAATCACAGGTAGGCGCACGATTGGCCGTGCGGGATAACACGACCCCGGGTTTTTCAAGTGAGGGGGGTAAAAATGGGAACCCGAGGCTTTCAAGACAAAACTCTTCTGCAACAGCTTGGTCGCCAAGACCCCCCTCACTCCTCCCTGCTGCCCTGCCTCCTCGAGCCGCTCGCAGCATCTGTGTGACGCCAGCGAGTGCTGCTAGGAGGCAGTGATAGGCAAGGTTTTTTTGTCATCCTTCCTCCGACTCTCACATTGTCCGTGCGATGCCGTGAGTACAGCTGCGAGGTACGTGATAGGGCGTGTGAGTATTTGGGGCTTGGGTAGCAGTAGGCTAGGTTCTGCTCGTAGAATATTCCCTTCGGGTAGTGCGGGGTTTGCACCATGATTTAAAGTTAGCACAGAGCATCGGTGTAGTGTCAGTGATTTATGTTTGGAGCGGCTGTGTGGGCGGACGCGCGGCGAGAGTGAGGGCGGAGCCGCAGCACGAGCACTCGTTGAGGTAATCGCTCGCAGGTGTGGCCGCTAGTGTGTGCCGCTGGGACTGCGTTAACGTTAGCTGTGGTGTGTGTGCGTGTTAGGATATAATCGCCTGCAGGTACGCGCGCGTTCGCACCGCCGCGTTAACGTGAGTGGTGGTGTACGCGGGCGTGTGTGGAGTAACTCCGTAAGTCGGCAGTATGAGTATGTCCCTCAGAGAGGGTGCTCGCCCGGGGGGGGGGGGGGGGGGCCCCCGATCACGGGGTCGGCAGGGGCCCGGCAGGAGCCGACCGACGCGGTGGAGTAGGGAGTGGAAGGGGCGAACGTCGCACCCCACCTGCCCGGCGAGGGCGGTGGGGCGGACATCAGCCCCTACATATGTAGTAGTGGGTTTACTCTCCAACACACCACCGGTGAGTGCTGTACTCGTATAGTGACACAAATGTTGTCACTGTAGTGTTAGCACCTGCTACTAATTCAGGAGCGCTGCTGAGCGCTGGGAACCTCCCTGGGAGGCTGAGGGACACATGACCGGGGACCAGGAGCCTTGATACAGCAGGGGGCGTGGCCGAAGGTGGAGCAAAGCAGCAGGCAGGGAAATAACTGGGGAGCCCCGACAGGGATCAAGGCTCGTTTGTGGGGATCGTCCTGGGACTCTTCGCTCTTCGTTCATTGGTTGAACCTTAGCTGGGAATCGTGGGTCAGACAGCGTGTGTGCTGACTGGCTTGTTTGCTAGGGTTAATTCGCACGCACATAGCGACAGTATAGCTGCACCTAGCTACAGAACCCAAGTGTTCATAGTAGTTTGTTTATTAAACGCGTTGCCTCCCAGTGAGTGAGTGCGTCTCCAGTGTAATGTGTGATACACTGTGTCAAAAGTAGCCAAATAGTTAGGTGTTAGTAGGCGAAGCTGACGCATAAGCATGGAGCGTCTTCGGATGAAGAGGAGGAATGCGGGGTGATTCCGCAAACTGCCCGGGTAATGCAGCCCTGGTGATGGAGCGAGGGGAAGTCCTGACGCCGGCGCAGCAGCGGGACCTGGAGCACGTACCGCCGCCGCCAGGGAGGGAACGCCGCTCCAAGAAGGAGTGTCTCAGCGATCTCCTGGCCGCCGTCGCAGCTCTGGCTGCTGCTCTGCAGCAGGAGGACGACGGCAAAGTGCCGACGCCGCGCCCACAGACCTCTGTTGCTGCTTCCCACCTCACGGGAAACTGCTGGCATGCGTGCCACGTGGGAGCCCGCCAAATTTCAAGATGTGCAAGAGACCGCACCCGTCGATTCATACATCCTGCCAAAAGCGCTGACCACGGATTGCGGCCTGAAAAGATTCCCCCTTCATCCGGGAGTTCGCGGCTGTGGGCAGCGATTGGGAGGCTTTCTGCCATCGCTTCTCCACCGCCTGCAAGCTAGCGGAGTGGACGGAGGAGGAGGCGCTGTGGGCACTCCCAAAGGCGCTCGACGATGACGCACTGGCGGCATTTGATGCCATCCCTGACGAGGAGAAGGCGACACTGACCCAGGCGCTCGCACAAATGGGGGCGATCTTCGCCCCACGTGTTTGCCACACATAGGCGGGGGGAGGCCGAGATGCCCCCCGCCTATCACATCACACTTCTGATGCTGGCGAAGTCGGCGTTCCCCAGGATGAACCAGGTGGGGCAGGATTCTCTGATACTGGAGACAATTCTGCGGCTGGCCCAGGAGCTCCAGGTCGTCTTGCCAGCCACAGAGGATGACGGCCTGACATCCCTCAAGGTTGCGCGGTGCCTCGAGGCCCATTTTAACATCCGTTGGCATGCCGGCATGGTGGCGAGCACCGGACCGTCCACGGAGGAGGGAGCACCCACGGGCGAGCAGCACCTGCAACCCACTGCAAAGTGGAGGAGGGCCGAGGAAGACCACCAGGGCGGCCGAGACCGGCTGATGGGGGCTTTCTCTCGCCAGCGGGATGGCCCGATTGTATGCTTCAAGTGCGGGCTACCAGGACACGCATCCGTGATGTGCTACGCTCAATGGGGAGAACCCTCCACGTCGATGCTCCTCAGGCGAGTCGCGGCGCACCTCACACACAGCCCTCTATTGCACCTCATGCATCGGGTTCGGCATCGCGGGTCGCGGATTCTTGTCAAGGTGCGTCGCGCGCCAATCCGGGTTTTGCGGGCGAGGGTTAGCCGCGACGTCCCATGCAATCGATGGCCCTGGCACGCCGTATTGTGGCTGCAGTGGCCGGATCATCCGCTGTTATCGGACCGTTGAGGGGGTAGAGGTACGTATTTTTGTTGATACGGGTGCGTCGGCAACGATCATTTTGGAAATTATTTTTGATTGTTTGCTGCCAAAATCGCGCGCCATACTCTGTTTTCCCGCCAAGGGTCAGTCATTAGTAATTATTGGCCAGTTGTCGGCTACAATATGTATTGGCGAAATTTGATTGACGGGCCCGATTCTCGTTTCCAAATCCCTAGCTGTAACCTGCCTGCTAGGGACGGATTATTTGGGAAATATGCCACTAAAGATCCTTGTGGATCAGGGCTGCATAGAGTTGCTGTTGGGCCGCCGAAAGGCATTCTTATCATCGCCCACTTTATTTCGCACGGCGAACGCATCGGTCCTAGCGATGGCCAACTGAATGGTTAATAGACTCCCAGTGCACAGATGCTCATTCCCTTATGTCTGAAGAAACAACTTGACCCGAATTCGATCATAGAAGGGATGTTTTTAGCCCCCTCTACCAAGGCGGTTCGTGGCCAAAATGTGGTATATGCGCAGACGTTGGTGGCGAGTGATCAACAACCTTTCATCCAGGTGTAATGCGAGCGTAAGCAGGGTTCGCTGCTGGGCTTTGGGCCAATCATACGGCCCGGGGTATTGGAGGGCGGAGCCCAGTATGGGGGTGTATGTGAAGATCCGCCGCTCACCTCGGGTCCAATCGGAAGCGAGGTGAGTGGGGGCTGTGTGTGGCGAAGTCCTTTATTACACAGGTTTTGAACATTGGTCTAGATGCGTCTGTGATTCAAGAGGGCACTGTTTTGGCTCATGCATCGGCTGAGTGTTGTGAAGGGAAAAACGGTGGGAATGCGAGAGTCGCAGCAGCTGCGGGGCAGAGTGAGGACTGTGACGAGTTATTGTTGGATGCACTCTGTACTGAGAGCAAAGATTTATCAGAGGCACAGAGGGTCCGAGCTGCATGCGCACTTAAAAGGAGTTCTCTGATGTTTTTAGCAAAACAAAATTCGATTTTGGCTGCACCACCACCACATCTATACAGGTGACTCCGCCCCCATTCGGCAAAACCCATATCGTTTAAGTCCCAAGGAGAAGGGCCATGTGTGCCGAGCAGTTGACGAGATGTTGGCCGTCGACATAATTTATCTGTCCAACAGCCCGTGGGGGGCACCCATTGTGCTGGTTAAAATGCAGGACGGCATTTTCAGGTTTTGCGTGGATTTTCTCAAACTCAACAAAGCCTCCGTGGCTGATGCGTACCGGCTCCCACGGATGGATGACTCGTTGGATGCCTTGTCAGGAGCGTGGTTGGTTTCCACACTCTTTTTGCTGTCGGAGTATTGGCAATAGCCTCTGGATGACAGCTCTAGACCAAAAAGTGCATTACGCACACACCAAGGGCTCTTTGAGTTTAACTGGCTTCCGATGGGACTTCACTCAGCCCCGTCCACATTCCAATGACTAATGGAGCTGGTATTGGCAGGCCTACATTGGGATGTGTGCTTAATTGATTTCGACGACGTCATTGTATTCAGATGTACTTTCGAAGAGCACCTGCAGAGGTTGCGGGCAGTTTTCCTCAAAATGCGGGCTACTAAATTGAAGTTTAAGTCGCAGAAGTGCCATCTGTTGCAAAGTTCGGTCTGGTACCTAGGCCACATCGTCGGCGAATCCGGGATATCAACAGACCCGGACAAAACTGTGCGCGTGCACACATGGCCAACCCCCAAGTTGATGGGTGATGTGCGTAGTTTTGTTGGGTTCACCTCTTATTATCGACGTTTCGTCCCTGGGTTCACCATGATCGCTAAGCCGCTCCATGTCCTCACAGCAAAAACACATACATTTACGTGGGGGGGGGGGGGGGGGGGAGGAGGAGACTGCATTTGCCACGCTGCAAGACGGCCTGGTCAACGCGCCTCCAATTCGGTACCCCGATCTTTCTTTGCCCTTCATCCTTGATACCGACGCTAGCAACACAGGCATTGGTGCCGCGTTGTCGCAGGTCGTAGATGGAGTGGAGCGGGTGGTTGCCTATGGGAATAGGGTGCTGTCTCCGGCAGAGCAGCACTACTGCCTTACGCGCCGAGAGTTGCTGCTGGTGATAGTCTACTTCGTTCAGCAGTACCGTCCGTACCTCTATGGACGGAAGTTTGTGGTGATAACGCGGCTCTGCAGTGCGCGCTGCGTGTCTCACAAACACCGAATGGGGGCGACTCCAGGTGGAGGACGCCTCCTTATTAAATATTAGGCGCGATGCTAGGGACTCCGAGGATGGCGGGAACCGATGAGCCTTGTCCATGGTGATCCTTCAAGGGGGCCTCCTGATGAGATGGGATGCGGAATTACGAAAGTATAATGTGGTCGTTCCCACCATCTTGCGGGGTAAATTGATCTGGGCGACAGATGAATGCGTTATGCATTTGGGTTTCCAAAAGTCCCTGTCCACTCTCCGCCTCAACTTTTTCTGGCCCGGCATGGCTGCTGATGTTCAGAATGTGTTGCGAGGATGCACTGAATGTGCCCGCAGAAAATCGCCGTCATAACTGGCATGTCCCCCTCTCCAATCAAACACGTTCCTTTGGAGTGGGCAGGTAGGAACTTGGCTGGACAGCGCATTCATGCGATCAGTGTCACGCGGTGCAAGCTGCGTGGGGCGGCACGTCACGTGGTGCTGAGCCCGCCCGAAGCGCTCTATGAAATACAAATCGAGGGCGTGGCTATGCACGACAGACAGACAAATACTCCCTGGTGGGCAGTGTGTAACTGTTGTTCCTACCTGTATTAACATATCCCGTGTGAATGAGCCCATCACACTCGACATGCTCAGTTGGTGTCGAGTACCTGTTGCAGTGGCCAATGGCCTGGCCGGTGCCGGACCAGTCGACTGCGACGATCGCGACGATTTTCTCCACGGGTACGTGTTGGATAAGGGAGCCCCGGAATGTCTTCTGACGGATCAGGGCAACATTTTTTCATCTAAACTGCTCAAGGAGGTGACCTGTTGGGTACCAAGAAGGTCTGCACCTCACCCTATCACCTGCAGACTGGCAGCATTGTGGAATGCCTGCACAGGACCCTGACATACATCTATGTCAGCAGGTCAACATGGAACAAACCGACTGGGACCTGCACGTTCCGGGTGTTCTCGCTGCATATAGTTTGGCCCCTCACGCTTCCACCGGTTACTCGCCGTTTTTCCTCATGTATGGGAGGGAGCAAGATCCACCAATTGACATCAAATTAAATCTGGATCTGGCTGGCAAGAAAATGCCCGACCCTCTGCGCCTTACCCTAGAGCGCTTGTCTGAAGCTAGGGAAGTTTCCCAAGGAAATTCGGCCTTAGGGCATGGCTTCATTGCCCCCAGGTCCCGATGGGGACGTTCCCTAAACTGTACAAGCCTTGGCGAGGACACGTGGGAATTGTCAAAGTTTAAAGCCCGCAAAGTGTTTGCATCCTGTTTGGAGCTGGTTCGTGCATGCGTCGAGTCTTAAACCCTTTTGTCCGCCTGACGGCGTCCCTTCATCTCCACTACCTGAGGGCTGTGTGTCTGGTGCGCCCAATGAACTGGGGCACATTTCCGCGGACGTGGTGCTTCAGGGGACTTCTCCTTCTTCCCCCGCAGAGCCCCAGCATCTAGAGTTGGCAGAGCAGCCGGTTGTACCGGTGGGGTCGGGACCAAGTGGGGAGGCGACCGTCTTCCGCACTCTCTTCTCTGGCCCGACTGCCATCGTCGTCTTCTTTTGCTCATTCTTCTTCTCGGGAGGGGTCACGCCCCTTGGGCCAGCTTCGTCCCGCCCCAGGATCCCCCAATAAGACCTCCTTCACTCCGTCTGGGGGCCCGGCGATGAGGAAATGCTAAAAAAACTGGCTGTTTTAGATGACTCTCGACCTGCCCGCCAAAATTTTCCGCACACCGTCCGGTTGTGGTCTCACTCACGAGCCGGAGGGGCCGTTGGCTGAACCGGGCTCTTCCTGTGCCCGTGGGGGGTGCTGGCTTTGAGGAGAGTGGATCGACCCTTGTACATCCCGGTCTTCCCTTCTTTCTCTTCCCCCTCGCGGACTATGTTTGTAGTGTTGGAGTTATTTTCCCCATGTGGGTTGTTCACTGTTAATTGTGCATTGCTAATTGTTCATTGTTCTGGTTTTAAATCGGGGGCCACACTTTGGCAATTAAGAAATAACGGTCAGCCAGATTGGCTGTGTGGCAATTTAAGGAGTTTTTATGACATGTTTCTTCTCTCCCCTTCGACTTTTCGGGGGTTTGACAGCCGGGTCAGTTGGATTTTATAAAGGGGGGTGGGGGGGGGGAAGGGAAGCGACACAAATGTTATCACTGTAGTGTTAGCGCCAGCCTCTAATTCAGGAGTGCTGCTAAGCGCCAGGAGCCTCCCTGGGAGGCTGAGGGACACATGGCTGGGGACCAGGAGCCTTGATACAGCAGGGGGCGTGGCCGAGGGTGGAGCGAAGCCACAGCCAGGGAAATAAATGAGAAGCCCCGACAGGGATCAAGGCTCGTTTGTGGGGATCGTCCTGGGACTCTCCATTCGTCGGTTGAACCTTAGCTGGGAATCATGGGTCAGAGAGCGTGTGTGCCGACTTGCCCGTTCGCTAGGGTTAATTCGCACGCACATAGCGACAGTGTAGCTCCACCTAGCTACAGAACCCAAGTGTTCTTAGTATTTTGTTTATTAAACATGTTGCCTCCCAGTTAGTGTGTGCGCCTCAGTACATTACATATTACATTAGTAACGAATTGGCCAAGTTTTGTTTAAGTGATAAACCCAGATTCAATTGGCCGTGTCAGGTGGCAGTGGCAGGTTTAACGACGACGTACATTCATATTTCACGTGATCTAACCCACACAATACACTCTTATGGAGTTTATTGCTTTGCTCTCTCTTGCCCCACCCATCCTTCTCCCCTTGTTGTCCTCTCGACTCGCACGAACGCCGCCTTCCCCGTCCCCCCGACTCTCCGTGGTCACACACCGTCAATCCACCGTCTCATTTCCATCTCCACGCTTTGTCACCACCACCAAAGACAAAAATCCATCCCCCGTGTATCCTTAACAGATTGTTGGGGCGAGTGCTGTTAGCGAGTAGCAGAACCTACAAAGGCCGGCATTGTGGCACATGACCGGTTCAGATGATTGTCACCGGTGTTGGCTGCGAGTGGGAATCGAACTCGGGTCGCCAGGTTCGGAGCGCAGCGTAGCGCTGAACACTACACTACCGCCTCATTTTACACACACACACATCCGATCCACTCATCTTGTTTCATCTCGCGAACCCATCTTGTACCAGAGTTAGTTCACCGTACAGCGCCATCTCTTGAGGCGCTACGTGAACGCATGCTAAGATGTTGAGATAGTTTAGTTTGTTGTGCGTCTGTGCGGGGAAGGTGGTGGTGGGTTACCTCCTCCGGTTGATTGCTTCAACGATTCCCCGTAGACCAGCGGCCCCCGTGAGATGGTGTGAACCTCCGACTGCACCATGCCCTCCTCCGCGCTCCTCCTGCGCCTCGCTGAGACCTCCCCGGCCGGCAGGCAGCCCTGCCGGCACCGCGTGTTGGGCTCTCCCGCCTTGCACACGATCACGTCGCAATGAACAAACACCTGCCGGCCGGGGAGAGACAAACACAGAAATGTAACTAAACATTTCTAAATCTCCTCGATAACATCTCCTAGCCACTGTGGGCGCCTATGAGATAATTAACATCTCCTAGTCACCGTGGGTGCCCACGAGGGAGTTAACATCTCCTAGCCATTTTGGGCGCCCATGGTTAGGAGATGTTAACTCCCTCGCCTGGTATGCAGGAGGTGATGGGTTTTATAATGACCCCGACGATGCCTGCTGTGTATGTAGAGTCTGCGTCTTTCTCTCTCCCCATGGCGAGATTTTAACTACCTTGCCTGGTATATAAGAGGTCGTGTGTTCGACCCCTTGAAAATGTCTGCTGCTGTACATTTGGAGTCTGCGTCATTATCTCTCTGTCTGCGTCACTCAGATTGTAAATGTTGTGGATTTGCTCTCCAACACACCGGTTAGTGCTGTACTATTATACTACACTATACACTACACTATAAACTACACTACACACTAGTGCTGTGCTAGTAAATAATTGGCGTTTTGTTTACATGACAAACCTTACTAATTGGCTGTTTCGGGTGGTGGTGGGTTTAACGGCACGGTTATATTTACGCCATCACCCCGCCCCAAAAAATCCTATATCATGGCAGCATCATCAGGCGGCCAACCAGAGTTTGTGGAGAAATCTTCCCGTTACAACTAGCAGAGACTCCAATGCTCCCCCGCCCCTCCCCCCCGAAAAAGCAACTTTTAAAGGTCAACTCTCCATGCCATGGCCCCCACCCCGCCGCTTTTCGTGTTCCCGCTTTGTGAAGTCTCTCCGGCCTTATCAACCCAGTCGCGTGACGCGGAGAGGGGGAACCGGCAACACAGCGCAACCCCAACGCGATCGGCTGTCCCCCCGCGCCCCCCCCCCCCCCCCCAATGCTCTCCCATCAGCAGGCCTGTTAATCTCGTCCCGGTTATGGTAGGAGAGAGAGAGAGAAATAGCGAGAGACAGTCCGGATGGGCAGGCTACACCATTGTCACTTTTCAAGTAGCCTCAATCTCTCTCAGGTGGCTCAATATGGCCATGTCAAGGAAAACTTCTGAGTGAATCATTTCGAGCCCAGGGTCTGAGCGTCTGTCCTCCTGTGTCGGGTGGATCGTAATAGCCTTGTCTAAGCGGGCGGACCTGGTGGAAGTTGCCAATGAAGTTGAACGCCGTGAAGCTGAACTGATTCTTCTTCAGGAAGCTGCTGTAGCTCCTCCACGTGGGATCAGTGGGGCAGCTGATGGGGGGACAGAAATGATCAGCGTCACCATCATCAGTATCATCACCATCATCAGTCACAGCAGCATCATCAGCAGCGTCATTATCATCAGCATCATCAGCATTTTGTGTGGCGAGTTGCTAAGACGAAGCCAGGTGCTGAGCACAGGCCTGAGTGTCACGTGAGCGCTCCACCCCCCGCATAGATGCGGCCTTCAGATACCCCCCCGAAGACGAAAGTGTGGACCGCGTCTACATCAGAATCGGAATATTTATTTAGACTGCAGCAGGAGGAATACGATGGAGCTGTGAAACTACTTTTCTCAAAGACGTCCAGTAGAGGGGGGCGACGGGGTCAGAACGTGGCCACAATAACAGCAAACAACAACAATACTCACAAACTTGATAGCGGCCACTGGTTCTTAACTTTCTGCAGATGTAGATCCCACTGGTTCTTCACGTTCTGCAGATGTAGATGACACTGATTTCTTCACGTTCTGCAAATGTCGATGCCACTGGTTCTTCACGTTCTGCAGATGTAGATGACACTGGTTTTTCATGTTCCGTAGATGGAGATGCCACTAGTTCTTAATGTTCTGGAAAGGTAGATGCCACTGGTTCTTCACGTTCTGCAGCTGTAGATGCCACTGGTTTCTTCACTTTCTGCAGATGTAGATGACACCGCCACCAGCTATTTGCAGTGGTTGAACTTACGAGGAGCTCCTCGTAAGTAGAGGAGCTCCTGCATCTAGCAGCATCGGCATTTCCATCACCACCAGAAGCTCACAAACCAAGTGTCCTGTCAGAGCCTCGCACACTCCCCCACTAAGATCAACATCCCCTCCCCCCTCCCGCTCACCCGTCCTTGAGGAGGTCGTAGTGGATGGAGTCGTGGGGGTCACCGCTGGGTGTCGCGTAGCAGTTCTCTGCGAAGAGGGTGATACTCAGGGTGGACTTGACGGTGAGCTGCAGGTAAATCTCCTGGTTCCTCTTGTAGTGCACAGGGAAGTCGTTCCTCCTATAGACATGGCGGCAGGGGGGGGGGTGTGTGAAGGAGACTCACTTCAGACAGGGTTTGCCCATGGCATCTCAGAACCTCTGGTTGGCCATATATGATCGTTGAAGAAATCCAACGTGCAGTCTCCGTTCTGCTCTATAACGTAGTATGTGTAGTTGCGTTCCTGGAGAACACTACGTTATGGAGAAATCGCGTTGTACTAAATCAATAATAATATTTAACGTAGGTGGGTACAAAAGCACTGTCCATGGTAACGCGCGACGTGACGCGCAACGTAGGCCCAAGCAAAGTCCGAGGCACGGTCAGGTAGCGTCTGGAAGCATCCAGCAGCATCCCGGTGCCTTGTGCGACGACGATGCTACACGGAGGCAGCCGTACATATGGCCACTTTGTTCCTACTCACGCTGTGACGTAGCTCCAATCGCTCAATTGCGCGATACAACCAATTCGCATCCGATGTTATGAAAAACGTGGTCCCCATACAATACATTCACCATCACGTTCTGGCATCCAATTCGCGTTATTAAAACCACACGCGGCGTTAGAGGAGAACTGACTGCACATACATGCAAGTGTGTGTGACGTCAGCCATAACAGTCAAGGAATGACGTTCTGGGAATTGTTTTGAAACACGTGACATCCATATCACCTGCATCAAGCGGCTAATCTCATGCAACCTCTACTCGGGTCTACCAGTGGGGAAGGCATTATCAACTATAAAACTATTAAACAGTTTTTTACTTTAACAGGCAAGGCCCATCACTGAGCTATCATGTAGCTCTTTTACAGAAGCGACCCTGGCTATCACAAATGATAGCGGCTCAACGAAGTGGCGGCTGATCATCATCATCACGTGGAAAGTTATAGCAGCAGGCAAATACTCGAAACGCGTGGTGATGTTGATTCTAAATGTAGAGGGAAAAACCGGATGACCCGGAGATAGACATGCAGACTCCAAATATACAGCAGCAGGCATCGTCAGCGTCTGGATCGAACCCACGGCCTCATGTACACCGGGCGAGGTAGTTAACATCTCCTAGCCACCGTGATGACGATGAGAGAGAGACGCAAACTGCAAATATAGAGCAGGCGTCAGGTTCGGGATCGAACACATGAGCCTCCTGTATACCGAGTGAGGGAGTTAACATCTCCTAGCCACCGTTGGAATAGAGAGAGAAAGAAGCAGACTCCACATAAATAACAGTAGCAGGCATCGTCAGGGTCGGGATCGAACCCTATATACTGAGCGAAGTAATTAACATCTCCTAGCCACCGTGGCTGCCCACCCCACCCCCCTCCCCCCACCCCCCGATTATGGTGAGCGGTGAAGATCCCTGCCTGTAGGCGAGCGCGAAGGCGTCCGTGGTGAAGAGGTCGATGTTGAAGATGAAGTCCCCAAGCCCCTTCTCCGTGATGAAGATGCTGCTCGAGTCCGGAATGAAGCTAATGGCCAGCTTCTTGCGCTTGTCGTACACACAGCTGAGGGCAAACGGAGGGATACGACGTCTGTGCTTGCTGCGCAACGCGATGTATGTGTTTGGTACGTGGCCCGACCGTGGCTAATCGGTGGTGCGGGGGAGGGGGGGACAACATACTAATACAACAACGACAAGCAGTAGTTCTATAGAATTTAGTTTGTCAGTCTATATGATGATGATAATGATGATTTAAAACTGCATCATAGCTTCCAGTAGCTTCCTAATATCGGAAAGAAGAGCGTTCCAGACGGCCGCAGAAGCAGCAGCGCATCTGAAAGCGCCGCGCGATCATGCGGTGAGCACCGTCTTTGTTCGATGGCCAGCCAAAAGCCGCCGCTGCTGTTACGAGGATAACTGGAGTGCGTGTGATGATGGTTTATGCTCCTTGACGAGATCAGCGAGGTGTATGATACATCGTAGCATCACAGTAACCCTTTCCATGCACACACGACCAGCCGTGTACACCAATGCACAAAGACAGAGATTCACCCGTGTAGCCTCTAACAGACTATTGCGGCAAGTGCTGTGAGAGTAGCGAGTAGAAGGGGGTGGTGTGGCAAGGACCACACCCGATCACCTTTGTCTCCCCGCTACTGATGTTTGCACACTGCACCGGGTACTAAGTTATGGCTAAGTTGACCTAGAGGCGGCCCAGGATAGTTTGCCACTGATGTAAGTCTCGAGCGGGAATCAAACCTGGACCGCCGGGTTCGTAGCGCAGTGCACTAACCACTAGACTACCGCTCCTCACCCCATACATGCACAAAAGACAAGATCGCCCATATAGCCTTCAAAAGACTGTTGGGGCAAGTGCCATTAGCTAGGAGCACCTATGAAGGCTGGGATGGCACACGATGGGGTGGGTGGTCAGCACCACGCCCGGTCGCCTTTGTCTACCAAGTTATTCGAGGCTGAGGTCAACCTAAGGGAGGCCCAGGGCCGGTTCAGATAATCGTCACCGGTGTTGGAATCGAACTCGGGTCGCCGGGTTCGTCGTGCAGCATATGTTGCACACTCGAAGTGAAGGACGTGGGCAGGTGCTCGAAATCGAGGGCAAGCACATTTATTGTGGTTAACATTAATCTTGTGAAGAACAGCACCGTCACTCTGTAAAATGCAACAGCACGTGTCACGAACAGCATTCCTTCCTAGTCGCCATTAACCATGTGGCTGGTTTACACACCTCATTAACCGTGCTAGCCACCTACAGGTCCAACTCGGTCATCACATGCTGCTGTACACACATGCATTGATGCACTGCACAAGCACATCAGGACTTTCACAGAACCTGCACAAGGATATAATTAAAAGAGTGATCCATTCCTAATGTGCCACACATAGCCAACCACGACACCGCCCCATACACCCACACACACACACCCACGCAACGACAGAGGTCCCCCATACAGCCGACACAGGCCGTACGGGGCAAGTGCACTTAGTGGGCACCTATTCATATATTTCGCACAACACAGGCCTGCACGTACGTGATGAGGAGCTCGATGTCTTTGAAGTTGCGCGTGATCACTTGGCCTTCTTCGTTGTCCTTGAGCGTCAGCGTCTGGGAGAAAATCATCGACGAGTTCGATTCCTGTACGGGGAGGGGAGGGAAGCCAATGGGGAGAGAGACGGTCACACATCAATGCTGCCATCGTCGGCCATGATCCATGCACCACTGGTTTAACTTAACTGTTTACTCTTTTTTATTTTACCAGGTAAAGCCCGCCAAGATTTTAGGTTCTTTTTCAGAAGTGACCCTGGCTATCAGAAACGATATCAACTCAACAAAGTGGCTTATCATCATCATCACGTGGAAATGTATAGCAGCAGCCAAATACTCTGAACGCGCGGTGATGTTGATTCTAAACGCATAGGGGGAAAAAAGGAGGAATACCCGAAGAAAAATCCTCGCGACAATAGGGAGAGAAGAGAAATGCAAACTCCAAATATACAGGCATCAGGGTCGGGATCGAACCCACGGCCTCCTGCGTACCAGGCGAGGGAGATAGCTTCTCGACACATCACATAAGGCATCCCCAGGAAGTGTTCATCTCTCGAGGTTACTTCAATGCAACAGTCAAATCGTCGGTGGATTTAATTGTTGGACGGTTGATGAGCCAGACAGTCAAATAGTCTGTTGATTGGTTGATGAGTCTTCTTCTGGACTCGTTGGTTTATTGATTTATGAGTCGGCCAATTGGTCAGTTGATGGCTTTGTTGGTTGTTTGATCAGCCAATTGATCAATCAGTCAATCGATCAATCACTCAGTCGAAGGATTCGTTCCTTGATAGATTACTCGGCTGATCAGTTAGCCGGTCGGACGATTCGGTCGGCCCGATGATGAATGTATTCAACGGTCGCTCTCTCAGTTGATCCATTGATCATCCGACCGATCTACGCCGACGAGTCGAAATGCGATCGGTCAAGGGGGAACTCCATTAATGCCTAGCACGTGTTACCTGGCAGATGGTGCCGCAGTCGTCGATGCCGATGTCGAAGGTGATGAAGTCTCCGTCGTCGACAAGGGAGCAGCCGGGCAGCGTGGGGTCATTGAGTCGCATGTCGTCCACCGTGTAGTTCAGCATCACCACGCGTGGGACGCGCACAGACATGCGCTCTCTTTCACACGACAACTCCACCTCCGCTATGGGGGGGGGGAGAAGGAGGAGGGCAGAGGCACCGGGAAGTGTTTCCACTGGAGAAATCGAGCCGTGCTTTTGACCTCGCACATGGTGAACGAGCGCGGGCGCATGTAGGTGACGTGGTGACGCCGCGTCCTCGTAGTGTACTGTACGTCTGTCGGTACGTTGAACGTATTTCGCACTGCACGTAGCCAACTGCACTGATTAGAGTTGCGGAGGCAGGACAAACCAACGCACAAAAATAAGTTCTCAATCTAAATTTAAATGTGCATAGCTCTGGTGGCTTCCTAATATCGGACTTCACGCAAAACGAATGCATCATTCACCCCGCTCCTGGCCCTGCTTGGCCCCGAGCCACATTCAGATCTTTTGTTGAAACCAGCAAATCCCACTTTGTTTCCGACTCCGCACGGCAAATAAAACAATCCACACCGTGAGATACCCTGCCGTTGGCTCGGCTCAGTCGTGCCAGCGGAAAAGGGGTTATAAGTGAATGTGCCCCGGCGTGGGTGGCCCTGGCAGAAGAGGGGGGGGTGGAGGTGGGGGTGGATGGGTACCTCTGTGGCAGCCGAAGCGGCCCTCCTTGAGGAAGCACGCCTGTCCCCCATGGCACCCGCCTGCCTCCTCCACGACCACCCCCTGGGAGCCGCATGTGAAGCGACGCGAGCAGTCGTGGGTGTACCACGACTCGGCCACCTGAAATCACACGACACATGCACACACGCACACACACAGGGCACGCATCATGCAGGGGTGGTGTTAAGTTCATGGGGTTGCTTGTCGTGTTGTATATACATATAAAGACATAGTGTGAGTGTTGAGCTTACATGGTGATGGCGGTGGTGTCGTGCTGGTTTAAAGTTAGTAGTGCGAGTGTTGGTGTGCTCACATCTCTGTAGAAGCCACCCTGCTTAGACCTGCAGACTCCCACCAGCATATGGTGTTGGTGTTAGGACCCCGCTTGTCGTGATGTAGGGTAAGTGAGAGGCTCAGTGCTTATCTCAGTGTGATCGTGTTGATGTCCGGCAAAAACAACCCCCTACCTCCTCGGTGGTGCCGGACGGTAATGCTGTGGCGGATGTGAGTAATGTCATGGAGCGAACGGCCAATTCCAAAATTGGCTATTCCCTTCATGACACTTGTAGCCACCACAGCGGCTAAATGGGGGCTCTGGATGGAAAACAAAGTGGTGATGACCCTGCTGAGGCTGCCATTGTGAGTGGCTTGCTGAAGTGCCATCTATTCAGGAAGTATGGAAGGCGATTCAGGGTCTGAGACCAGGAAAAATGCTGGGCAGAGATGCTCTCCCAAGTGAAATGCTGAAGGAGGGTGGCATTTGTGTGCAGACTGCCCTATATGATATCATAATAACAGTCTGGACCACTGGACGGGTTCCGCAGGATGGGAAAGATGACGTGGTGGTCCCCCTCAGAGTCCCTGACTCTCTGCTTACAATCATTAAGGACCTTTATGATGGTGGGTAGGTGCGGGTAAAAATAAGTGGCTGGGAGTCAGAGCCATTCCCTGTTCACTTGGGGTGCACGACAGGAATATCCTCTGGCTCTCACATTATTTAACATTCATAATAAAAGGTTTTTGAGTTAGATCGCGTTATTTTAAATGTGTTGCAACCCTTTACCACCCGACACAGCCAGTCAGTAAAAAATGTGTCAAGTTAACAAAACGCCAATTAGCTACATCTTCAGCCCACCGGTGTGTTTGAAGAGTGAATCTACAGAATTTAAAATTTTAGTACGACGTTTCGCTGGTAATTACATCCAGAATCTTCGGGCGATTTGCCAGATATTCTGGCAAATCGCCTGAAGAAACGTCGTACTAAAATTATAAATGTTGTGGATTCACTCTTCAAACACACCGGTGGGGCTGAAGTAACTAATTGGCGTTTTGTTAACGTATCACATGTTTTACTGATTGCCCGTGTTGGGTGTAGTGGTAAGCTGAGTGTTCGGGTGAGTGTTATGGTGAGTGTTTATCTCAGTGTGACAGTGTTCGCATTGAGCTCACGTCTCTGTAGACGCCGTCGTACGTGCACCCGCAGTCCGCTGCCGCCACGCACGTGCCGCCCTGCAGGAAGAAGCCGGCGTCGCACACGCAGCCCTCGGCGCAACTGCTGCTCCGCGGGCACGCGGCTGCAGGTAGGCCGCACGATGATGGGCAGGGAGGGGCGCACGTGCTGTACGTGCTGTGAGCTGGGCATGCCAGCACTGTGCACGCACACAAACACGGAGAGACAAACACACGCAGTTTTTCTAAAACTACCGGGACTATACTAGGCCAAACCAAAAATGGCGGTTTGGTAGCTTTAATTTTTTGTCGAAAGCGTGGAGATATTCCGCTCACTTACGGCAGTTGGCAGCCGCCCTCCACTCCGCAAGCACCACTCCGTGCGTCAGGCACGTGTCGAAGTATGCCAGCAGATGCGAGCAGCGCAGCACCGCGTCCACGCCCGTCTTGGCCAGGTCAAACACACAGTTGGCGAAGTACGGCCCGGGCGGCACTGTCGTGAAGCATGGGGCGAAGGGCGACTGGGCGCCACGCAGGAAGTCGCACGGCACCTCCGCCAGCGCCTTGTCCGCGTCGCTGGGCGTCACCACGCGGCCGTAGTCCGGCCCGCAGCTACGATCGCCATGGGGATGGGAGGACAGAAAGAGTTTACAGATCTCTGGTTAAAGTCGGTGGCCTGCGGTTTTGGCTTGAATAGAAGCCCAGGGACAAGAGGACTGAAAATGCTCTTACAATTTGTTGCCTCAGCCAGATTCGGACGTCTTCTTCTGATGTCCGCAGTGCATCGTGGTTTGGTTTCTGTCTCGGCATGGCAGGTAGCGTGTGCATGTGTGCGTGTGTATGTATGCGTGTGTGTATCCGGCAAATGGGGGGTTTATTCAGGAGGTCTGGTGGACTGACTCTGTCTCCAGTCACCATGAGGGGTGGACAGTGAAATGCTGAGGGAGGGTGG
The DNA here is from genome assembly GCA_014621495.2 of Entosphenus tridentatus. NCBI lineage: Eukaryota > Metazoa > Chordata > Hyperoartia > Petromyzontiformes > Petromyzontidae > Entosphenus > Entosphenus tridentatus. Next base: position 2,030,157 of record CM025672.2, on the reverse strand, counting down.
CGTTTGTGTGCAGACTGCCCTACATGACATCATAACACCAGTCTGGCCCACTGGACGGGTTCCTCAGACTGTAACAACTACAGGGTCATCTCCCTCCTCAGTGTGCCAGGAAAGGTCCTGGCAATGAGTATTCAGCATCGCCTTGCCAGGCACACTGAGGAGAGACTTGCAGAGCCTCAATGTAGTTTCAGGCCAGGGCAGTCCTGCACAAATGCTATTATTTCTGTCTGTTTGCTACAGCAGTTAGAAACATTCAGGATGATCTGCCTACGATCCATCCAGGGTTTAACCAGGCTGGAGCGTGAGGAGCTCACACATCTTTGAAATATCTGGACAAAGTCTTATCGGTGAGCTCCTCCATCAGGCAAGTTGACTGGGTCATGTAGCCCGCATGCCCAGCCACCGCATGCCTAAACAGCTTTTGTTCGACTAGATAGAGGGGCTAAATGGGCGCAGCATGGGCTATAGAAGAGATGGAGTTGTGGTACAAGAGGATGTGGAGTTGAGCGGACTTGCCAATGACTGGTACCAGCTGTGTCAAGATTGGCCCCTGTGAAGGAGGCTTGTGAAGGATGCTACTGGGCAATTGGAGGCAGTCGCCCACCAGCAACAACAACGGGCAGAGGAGCGACTCTCGCAACAACGAGCGGAGTGCCAGGTGGTTAATAGGCACAATAGGGGGCACAGGTGGTGCATCGACCAGTCATCTCAAGTCAGTCAACCCGCGGTATATGGGTCTGTCCTGTGACCTCCTGACAGCGGACGTTCGCCACTTCACGTGGCCTTAAAATGCGCATAGCCTGGCACAAACGCCCTGGTGATGTCACCGCCACTTAGTGGCGATTGCTGTTGTTTATGAGGTGTGTATTCGTGTGTGTGTGCGTGAGTGTGCGTGTGTTTGCATGCCCGCGAGAGCTCACGTTGGTCTCCAGGCGGACTCTTCGCTCTTCCAGGCGTTGCCGAATGTGTACGGCGTGCTGTGGTGCTCGCCGGCAGGGCCCGTGAAGTCGTCGCTGACGTCCCCATTGAAGTTCCCGCACAGCCCCTCGACGGCGCCCGCAAAGTCGGCCTTGAGCCCCACGTCCACATAGGAGAAGCCGTCGTACTTGACGGTGAGGCCGGCTGCCGGCGCCGACAGCACTGCCAGGTTCCCCAGCTGCACCACCGTGGCACCAGGCAGCAGCGCCGGCAGGCTCACCATCTCGCCGTTCAGCTGCAAGTTGCCAACAGCAATTCATCATCGTCATATGTCACCCATAACACTGGTCAACACACTTTTTCTGGTATAAGGTATTCCAACGGTTTTAATGTAATTTTGGGGTGCTTATTCCAAATCTGGCATCAGTTTTTGATATCAAATATTGCATTTTCATTCAAAACAGCAAATTGATGCTCATATACGAATAGCTAAACAGACATCCATACAAGAATAAAATAAGATACAATACAAAATAATAATGAAACAAACATTTAATGAGCCGTAGCATAAAGTTGTGAGAGTGACTTTATATCAATGTGAGTGAATGCATATTACCATGCAAGAATTGAATTGTGAAGATAAGAAAAATATGTACAAAAAGGTCATTCACAATAGTGATGTTACATCTGCATAAACGACCTCTTCTTTGACGATCTCCGATGTACAGCTTGTGGAATGTCTCTCATCAAGGACCAACAGTAATCTGCCATCATGTTTGAGTCCCATCGGCCTTGGTAACGTTTTTCCATAACTTTAATGTCTTGATGAAAGCGTTCACCTTGCTCTTCGCTCACGTGACCCATGTTCAGTACAACGTATCACTGGTAATTACTACCAGCATCATCGGGTGACAGGCAGACACGTTCACGCCGCGCGCCGTGCGGGTTCCATCTCGAGGCACCCTGTGGTGACTCACCTGCACGGCGCCCCCGGGCAGGAGCCTGACCCTGGTGTGGTTGCCAAGCTCCACCTCGACGGCGCGCGTGTACGACACGGCAGTGTGCGGCCCCAGTGCCTTGTTCTCCACAAGCACGCGCCATGCGCTGTCGAGGCGTGACGAGCCGGCGTAGCGTGCGGACGGAGCAGCCAGCGTGTACGCGCACGTGCCCATGAAGTCGAAGTAGGTGCCATCGAACGTCATGTAGTGGGGGTCGCCGGATGCCTGGCAGTGACCTGGGGTCGGGGGGGTGGTGGGGAGGGGGCCCTGGGGGGCCCAGTAGAGGGGGGGGGCGAATTTCACAATGGCCGTGGTGCAAAATGATGGAAAGTATGGGACCAAGGACAGATCATCGTGGCGATCTAGCCAGGGAGGTCGATCGAGTTTCTTGTCAGCGGTGACGCGACTGTAAACGTTGCCCGAGAGGTTACGGAATGGACCGCGACGGCGTAGTTCCCCAATGGACGCCGAAATCTTCACTCAAGATGCTGCAGCAGTTGCGGCGCAGTCCAACCGCCCTGATGACGGCTGCGGTGAGCTCAAGAAGACGCCATGGGGATGCATTGCCGCTGTCCGTGGCCATCGGGAGAATGTTGTGGATTTTTAGCACGGGGCCATCTCGGTACTGAATGCATCGATTGAAATGGTGGTGACGACGGGACTGACGATGGTGGTCACGATGATGGTGTGACGATAATGGTGACGACGACGATGACCTCACCCTCCAGGGCGTTGCACCCGATCTTGCCGTCGTACGTGAGTCCACATGTGTGCAGTGCAGGGCAGAAGAAGGCGTCGCAGTCCAATCCACCAGCCTCACACACGCACCGACTCCTGCAGTCGTCTGAGATGAACTCATCTCCCAGCTGGGACACACACACACACACGTGCACACACACAAAGACAAATATCCCCCGTATAACAGGAACAAACTGTTGGGGCAAGTGTTGTTCGCCAGCACCTATAAAGGCTATCACGGCACACATGGGGGTGGGTAGCCAGAACCACGCCCGACCGCCTTTGTCTTCCCAGTTGCGATGTTTACACACCGCACCAGGTACTCATTTGAGGCCGAGTCGACCTAGCGGAGGCCCAGGACCAGTTTAGATAATCGTCACTGGTGTTGGCCGTCAGCGGGAATTGAACTTGTGTCGCCGGGTTCGAAGCGCAGCGCGCTGACCGCCACACTACCCACACACACACACACAGCATAGTTCGTGTCATCAGCATCGGCACCCATCATCATCGGCATCGTCCAGCCGTTTTGTGGACAATGGAAGTGCAGTAATCGTGTCGCCAACAATCAATCGGAAGTGACAACGTCTCACATCCATTGCTCGTCGCGCTCTTGTCGATACACAAGCCGGCTTAGGCCGGCTTGCGAGACTTGAGGTGCAGTTACCGTGATAAGGCATGTGAACCGTACGATCTAGTCCGTCTTTCTTTATATGTATAGAGTGCCTTTTAGCTCGAGGATATAATAATAACAATGCATTTTATTTTGATAGCATTCTTTCCCCCATGCTCAAAAGCACTGAGCGTTGCGGATGCGCTTTTCGGCATCGGAGAGGGACCGAAGCGACTGGTTGCGGGAGATGATGCGGACATGGGGAAGAATGACACTTTCTTTGATGTGGTTAATGCGCTACTGACAGTTGGGGGAGGAATCGAAGATGACGCCAAGATTTCTGACAGTGGGCGAGGATGTGACGGTATACGTCACCTTGGGTGAGTGGAAATGAGTCGACCTTCCGAAGCAGGGCCTTCATCCTAACTGAAATAAGCTCAGTTATGTCACAGTTTCGTTAAAAAAATAAAAAAGTGCGCGCCATCCACCGTTTGATATCAACCAGGCAGTGAGTGAGTTGAGAGACTTCAGCTTTGACCACCGCCTCTAATGCTGAGATAGATTTGAGTGTCTTCAGCATAAAATCGGTAGCCAAGCCCAAATCTGCAGAAAATGTGGCCCAGAGGCAGCGTGTAATACAAAATAATAATGGACCAAGGGGCAGAGCCCTGGGGGGACACCCTGAACAAGAGATGCCTGGCTGGATTTACAGTTGTCAAGGCAGACAAATTCAAGCCTATCGCTGAGATACGATTTGAACCAATGGAGGGCAGAAGCAGAGATGCCAAGAGTGTGCTCCATTCTGGACGGAAGAAGTGTATGATCATAACAGTGTCAAACGTAGCACTTAGGTCGAGCAGCAGTGGAAGACTGATCAAAGCCACAATCGGTAGCCATGCAAAGGTCATCGGTGACGCGGATGAAGGGCTGGCTTCACAGCTGTGGCATGCTCTGAACCTACATTGAAAAGGTTCAAGCACATTGTCGTTAATGACTGGATAGCTTTGGATCTGGGTCGAGACAACGCGCTTGAGTACTTTCGGGCAGAAAGGGCAAATTGGAGATTGGTCTGGAATTAATGAGATTTGCAGGGCCAAGACCGGCTTTCTCGAGGGAAGGATTAACTTGAAACGGGAACGGTAGCTGCCTCAAGGGAATGTTGTTAACAATGGTGGCAAAGTCATGGATGAAAACAGGGGGGCCGTGATTTGAGTAGTGCAGTGGGAATAAGGTCCAGTAGACAGGTGGTGGGATTCATTCTAGATATCAGATCAGAAATGACCCTAATTGAGTGATTTAGATGGCAGGGGGCAGTGGGCAAGGGACCGAGGGATGAGTGACCACAACATAGGCCTCGTGAGGTGGGGATGTCACGAAAGGGCTACAGGGGAGGGACGGGCAGGAGGGGAGGGGCAAGGGCAGGAAAAGAGGAAGGGAATGATGGGCAGTGGGAGACGAAGCAGTAATTAAATTAAATATATCTGGCAATGACGTAGCCTTTCGCGACCAATTTTATTCATAATAAAGGTCTTTGGGTTAGATCACATAGATCGCGTAAGTATAGATGGCACAATGTGTCGACACATTTATACTTGCGCGATCTATCTGTCGACACTTTTTTACTCATGCGATCTCACCCAAAAACCTTTATTATGAATAAACTATTTTTGTTTAGACTATCATATTTTAATTTTTACAAGGTAAGGCCCCACGACTGAGCTATGTATCTGTTTTTCAGAAGTGACCTGGCTATCACAAATGATAGCTCAACGAAGGGGGTTTATCATCATCATCATCATCACATGGAAATTTATAGTCGCCAAATACTCTAAACGCGTGGTGATGTTGATTCTAAATGTGGAAGGTAAAACCGGAGGAGGATCCGGAGAAAAATCCACGCGGAGAGAGACACGAAAACTACAAATATACAGCAGCACTAGATAGTCAGGGTCGGGTTGGAACCCATGACCTCCTGTATACCAGGTGAGGTAGTTAACATCTCACCGTGGTGCCCCATGTCACCTGTGCGCCTCCGAACCCAGCCAAACAATTCTACCAGTGACCGCCGCCGGTCACCACTTGCCACTCACCTTGTAGTACTTGCCATTGCTGATGCAGCCGCACTTGTCGGCGCGCACGCACTGGTCGTGATCCAGCAGGTAGCCAGCGTCACAGACGCAGCCCTCCACGCAGCCTCCCGCGCACTGACCCTCACCCGGCCCCCGCGCGCACGTCATGGGGCACGGGGAGGCGCAGTGCGAGTATGAGCTGTTGGCGGGGCACGCCGGGGCGGCTGTGAAAAGGTCGCGGATGAGGGCGGGGGGTAAAGATCATGGTTCGCCTAGGTAGCTATGGAGATGTAGACTCCCTCGCCTGGTGTACAGGACGTTGTGGGTTCGATCCTGACCCATGACAATGCCTGCTGCTGCTGTAGTTTTGGAGTCTGTGTCTCTCTCTCATCATCATCACGGTGGCTAGGAGATAATAACTACCTCGCCTGGTGTACAGGACATCGTGGGTTCGATCCTGACCCATGATAATGCCTGCTGCTGCTGTAGTTTTGGAGTCTGTGTCTCTCTCTCTCTCATCATCATCACGATGGCTAGGAGATGTTGATTACCTCGCCTGGTGTACAGGACGTTGTGGGTTTGATCCAGACCCTGACGCCTGCTGTTTATTTGTAGTTTTCGTGTCTCTCTCCGCGTGGTCCCATGGATTTGTATCCGGGTCCTCCGGTTTTTCCCTCCACATTTAGAATCAACATCACCACGCGTTTAGAGTATTTGGCTGCTGCTATAAATTTCCACTGCGTTGAGCTATCACTTGTGATAGCCAGGTCACTTCTGAAAAAGAGCTACATAGCTCAGTGGACCTTACCTGGTAAATAAAATATCTTAGTCTATGGGTCTCTGTGTGTTTCTATGATTATCTTTTTTCTCTATGGGTGCCTTGAGTATGGGTCTCTACGCATCTCTATGTATCTCAACAGATCTTTATGTATTACTCTACGTGTTTCGAGTAGTTGGCTGTTGAAATACATTTCCACACGGTGATGATGCTAAGCCCCTTTGTTGAGTTGCTATCATTTGTGATAGCCAGTGTCGCTTCTGAAAAGGAGCTAAATAGCGGCTCAATGGTTGGTGCCTTACTTGGTGACAATACAAAATAGTTTAGTTTTAGTTTAGTCTGTGGGTGTCTATGTATATATATGCATCTCTATGGCTTTAGAGTATTTGGCTCCCACACGGTGAGCCACTTGGTTAAGCTGCTATCAATTGCGATAGCCAGGGTGTCGATTCTGAATAAGAAGCTACTCACGGCAGAGCATCTCGTTTCTCCAGCCGTTCAGGGTGACGCCGGCCCTGGCACAGGCGGCAGAGTAGGTGGAGAGGGCGCAGCACAGCACGGCGTCGTCCAAGCCCTGCAGCACCAGGTCGAGCACGCAGCCGTCCACGTAGAGCCGTGGGTCGACGGCACCGGCGCAGGCGGCGAAGTGGCCCACGGGGTCGCTAATCGCGCCACACTTGTCGTTCTGCGAGGCCGCGGCCACCTCGTTGGCGCTGGGGGTTGGGCGATTGCCCGTGTCGTCTGAGCCGCTGTCGTTTTCATGCAAAAGAATATATATCTAAATTTTTATTTTTAAAACACGCTTTTATGAAATGTACTGAAACGTTTAAAATTAATATTTTCTGTTCAAGTACTTTGCGTTTATATATGTTTCATATACTCTTGTTGTAACCGACTCTAAATAAAAGCGTGGGGCGCGAGTACTATTTTATTGCAAATATGTCTGGAATCACAATGGGAAGTAAGTGTTCATATATTGTTAATATGTTGTAATTTTAACGTAAAAGTTTTAAGCGGGATGGGGTGGGTGGTTGGGTTGGTGGGCGGGTTGGTGGGCGAATTTGTGGGCGGTTTTGTGGGCGGGTGCGTGGGTGAGTGGGTGTGGTAGGTGGGTGGGGTGGGTGGTTAGTGGGTGGGCAGGTGGGTGGGCGAGTTGGTGGGCAGGTGGGTGGGCGAGTTGGTGGGCAGGTTCGTGGGTGGGTTAGTGGGTGGGTGTGGTGGGTAGGTGGGCGAAACATTGGAGATCATCGACGTCAGACAGGATGGAGCATCCCAGTTCGTCCTCGCTCGTGCGCGTACTCGATAGAATTCAGCGTAAAGTAGTCGGGTGGAGTGCGTTGTTGTTCATTTGGTGGACCGGGAGATCGATGGTCGACATTCGGTCGCCGCGTCGATGCAATCCGCCGTGATTTCTCAACTTGACAATGGAATGGGTTCCGCGTGAGCGCTGCCACCTTCTTCTACGAGTGGCTATCTATCGCTAACCGATTCTAAAAGCATTGTGATAATGCGGATTTGTCACCACTTTCAATATCCTGGCATCATGCCAGACGTGATGGTAGGTGGGCAAAGGGTTGGAAGCTACCAGATTAGCGGGGTTGGCAGATGAGTGGGTGAGGCCTGTGAGCAGTTAGAGTGATGAAGGAAGGGAGGGGCTGCCAGTCTCACCATGTGTCCTGGTTGAGCCTCTTACGACGTTTGCAGCATTAGCTCGGGCAAAGACTCACTGACATTTTATATGCACACACGGACCACAACAAAAACCGACATTTGCCACTAAGTGGCGGTGACGTCACCACGGTGCTTTTGCAGGCGAGGTGCACTTTGAGGCCACGTGAAGTGTCGAATGCCTGTTGGCAGGGGATCACGGGACAGACCCAGGTACCATGGTTTCACTGACTGAGATGTCTGAAAGATGCACCACCTGTTTCCCCTACTGTACCAACTTGCTGCATTTTAGTCGCCCGGCGCTCCACTCATTGTTTTGAGCGTCGCTCCTCTGCCCTCCGTTGTTGTTGGAGGGCGACTGTCTCCAACTGTCCAGTAGCTTCCTTCATGAGCCTCCTCTACAGAGGCCGATCTTGATACCACTAAGCTCCATATCTTCTCGCACTACATCACTCCATCTCTTCTCTGGCCTGTGCCACATCCACTTAGCCCCTTCTATTTGGCCAAACAAAAGCTGTTTAAGCATGCGGCGGCTGGGCATGCGGGCTACATGACCCAGCCAATGCAGCTTTGCATGATGGAGGAGCTCACCGATGGGACTGTGTCCAGACCTTTCAAGGATTTGTGAGTTCCTCATGCAATCCAGCCTGGTTAAATGGAGGATGGATCGTAGGCAGTCCAGTCTCAATGTTTCAAACCGGGAAAAAGATGTCCCATTGGGGGAAATGGGAGGGCATGACCATGGCTGAGAAGACCCGAAGCTTCGTGTGGAGCGACAGACCAGGTAGCTTCGATACGCAGCCGACTGATTCAGAGTGAGACCTCTGGTGTCAAACCAGAACTGGTCAAAAACACACTGTCCAGGTATGGAAACCTCTGCACTCTCTCTACAACTACACCACCTATTGGGAGTTGAGGGGTGGAGTGTTTAATGACACAAAATACCCAGGTAGGTGTTCAGTTTTGGAGGGGCTGATGTTAAGGTCCCACCTCTTAGTGGCACGCTCCAGGTTCACCAGCAGCACCTCCAACTCCTCAGAGTGAGCAGCAATTACCAGATGATCACCATACATAAAATGGTTGACCAATAGGGAGCCAACCCTCGACCACACCCGAGCATCGATTATCCTCCTATTGTATCTGTACCAGATGGAGATTCTTCCAGTACAGCCATCGAACGTTTCTCGAACTACGCAGTCGAAATAGATGTTAAATAATATAGGTGCCAGAGGACATCCCTGTCGCACCCCAAGGTGTACAGGGAATGGCTATGACTCCCGACCACGTAGCTTTACCTGGGCCCGCCCACCATCATGAAGGTCCTTAATGATTGTGAGCAGAGAGTCAGGGATTCCGAGGGGGACCACCACGAAAAATAAAAAACCCAGAGTCCAGGCCTACTGATTGTATCATAGGCCTTGACTAGGCCAATAAAGCAAAGATGTAGGTCCTGTTGGAATTCCCTATACTTTTTGCTGTAGCAGATGGATAGAAAGTATGGCATTGGTGCAGGATCGCCCTGGCCTGAAACCACACTGGGGCTCCGTAAGCCTCTCCTCAGCGTGCCTGGCAAGACAATGTGGAATAATCCTTGCCAAGACCTTTCTGAGTACACCGAGGAGGGAGAAACCCCTGTAGTTATAGACGCACACACATACACACTCACCTCGTAGAAGAGCCCGGCTGCGCATATTTCCAGCTGTTGCCGAAGTCGGTGGCCGACGCAGCACGGTTGCCGTCCCTCATCACGAAATCATCGCTGGGGTCTCCATTCATGTTGGAGCAGAGGCCGCACAGGGCCCCGGCGAAAAAGGCAGGGAGGCGCGCCACGGCGTGGTGGCGCCCGTCATATAGAACCTCGAGCTCGAAGTCGCTCCACAGGCGCATTAAGTTTCCTGAGCGAATCACGGAGAACTCCGCGCTCCCATTGGAGTAGTAGTACGGAACGTTGATCTCTACTCCATCCAGCTGTGGTAAGTGGGTTGAGATTGGGGGAGGGGGTGGTTTATCGGTGCTACTACATTACCCTGTCTACAGCCGTTCACTTCGCAGCAGAGGTCACAAACGGGTTTTGATTCCTTACCCGTACCCGGCCGCACCAGGGTCGCAAACGGGTACCCGTACCCGGCCGTACCCGTACCCGGCCGGGTATGGGTAGGGTAGGGTACGGGTATCGGGTACCTGATTGCAACCTCTGTAGCCATGTTGCAGGCGCGGGTGGGTTGATTCTAGGAACTTGAATTGTGAGAAGAGACAAGACGTTGAGAAATGAGTGACAAACAGTTACTCACCAGTGACTCACGGCCTACCCGTACCCGTACCCGGCCGCATCAGGGTCGCAAACGGTACCCGTACCCGTACCCGGCCGGGTAACCAGGTATCGGGTAGGGTACGGGTATCGGGTACCCGGTTGCGACCTCTACTTCGCAGAGCTGGGACGAGAGTAAAGAACGCTATCTTACAATTCATCAAACGTTTTGCAGCCTATCATGGCGGTATGTATGGTCCTAAATGTCACGTGGAAAATAGATGGTAAGATCGTTAACTCTCGCTGATTGCTCCCACTGCTGCAGCCAATCGAGTGCCAGGACGACAACCCCAATGCAATGTGGCCATCATGATGTTATCACTCCCTGCGCTGCAGTGGCAGTATGTTTATGCTATTAATGTTAATTGGTTTTATTTTCTATGTTTTTTTTATTGAACCCGCAACACAAACACAACAAAGGTTATACAAATTCATGCGCGGGAAAACGTATGGATGAAAGCTAAGAATTTAAACGTTGATTGTTGATGTTACGTACCTGTCAACCTGTACGGTTTATTTTTTTTACTTAAAACTTTCGTGACTGCAGGAATTCATATTCTTGGTTCTTTCGGTAAAGTCATGTAGATCGAAAATAAAATTAAAATAAAAAATGATAAAATAAATTAAAATTTTAAAATAATAAATAACAAGCGGTCTTCATTAGGTGGAGCGTTGCGATCAAAAATGTCGTGGGTTTATTTTATTTTATTATTATCAATTTATTCAGGTGAATTCATTGACATGCTAATTTCTCTGCTCCAGCAGCTGCCTCAGCAGACCCACCTTTCTCTCTGCCCAACCCCTCCCCCCCTCTCACTCTATTTAAGGCCTCGACACAGAGGCATTGGGTCTCTGTGTGTCTATGTTGTGTGTCTCTCTCTGCTTGTGTGTCTATCTGTGTGTCTCCGTGTCTGTGTTTTGTCTCTCTCACCAAATTGAGTTCTACCTGATGACGGTTGCTTGTGTTGCAATCGAAACGTCGTACTCTATTATTACATTTATTTTCTTTCTACATGACTTTACCGAAAGAACCAAAGAGTAATTTTATTATCTTCTATTTTCATTTTATTTTCGATCTACGTGACTGTACGGTTTACCTTGTATTCTTGTACAGGGAAATCGAATTTTCAGGTCCATACGGTGTACAGACGTTTCAATGCAGGCACATTTTTTTGTCTATTTGTTTGTGTTTCTCCCTTGTGATGGGACTTTGTAGCATGAACGTTTAGATTTATAAGGGGCACCGGGTGAACAATAAGGTCTGAATTGGTCTGTAATAAGAGAGGGCACTGATAAGAGGTTGACAGGTGTGATGTCAGCATCATTCATTTTGTCGTGAACAATGTAAGTCTTAACTGCTCGAGAGATATCTCCTCACATTACGAACTCCCGACGTCGTAAAATCCTTTGCTTAGGCTACTGTCGGCCATTTATGTAACTCAGGCCACAGATCGCCCCTCCCCCATCCCCGAAAGTGCCCGAAAGTGCCCGAAATTCGTCGAAGCTCGTAAGCTCAGCAGGGGCCGGGGCCTGACCAGCACTGGTAGGTGGGGCCCTGCACTCACGTAGACTCTCCAGCCGAGGCCGAAGTGTACGCTGTGGTCGTAGATGTTGACGAAGACGTCGCGGGTGTGGGCGATGGACCAGCTGCCGGAGATGAACTCGTTCTTCACCAGCACGTTCCAGCCAGCTCCAGAGCACGGCTGTGTGTGCGCGCGTGCATGCACACACACACACACGAACACATAGGGCAGTGTTAATTTGGTAAACATTCGTCTTTAATTGCAATTCGGAGTCTTAGTCTAGTCGAAAGTGACTTGTGGAGTTTTGGTTAACCATTTTTTTGTATTTCACTTCGTCATTGTTGGAGTTGAGTCGACTCGAGGCAGCCAAATATTCCCTGTTGGTCTTGTGGCTGCATTTGCGGGCATTGACGCCATGCTGCTGCCCGCTGCATGTTCTTAATTTCGTGCTCTCATAATCTGAAATGAATGGCGAAGTTCAACCAATTTATGACCCGGGCCCTCACTCTTTAGGCCCCACCTCTTTACTCCTAGGCCCGACTTCTTACTCTTTAGACCCCACCCGTTGCTGATTAGTTCTCCACTCTCCAATACTCTTTTGGCCCCACGCCTTTCCTTTTGATGCCCCCGCCCTCTTTCTGTTTATGTCCCGCCTCTTTCTGTTTACGCCCACCTCTTTTTGTTCATGCCCCGCCTCTTTCTGTTTATGCCCCGCCTCTCCCCATTGCGTGGGCTATAGGGAGCTCTCTGTAGAATGGAGCAAACGCTGTCGGCAAGAGGGGATGACATAACCAAGTACCAGGCATACGCGGCCAACACGGTCGGTGCTGATGTTTGCTTTTTTGTTTACGTGCGCACACGCAGCAGACACTAATTTAAGGCCGAATGGAGCTCAGGTAGGCCCAGCATCGCTTTGGATATCGCTTTGCCACCTATGCCGTGCAGGCTCGCAATTAAAGAGAGCAAGTTAAGGGGTGAGAAATTAAGAAGTGAGAGGAAGACTCAAGGTGGTAAAAATCACAGAGATGAGAGAGAAAAGGCGAGTGTGATTTGGGCATGTGGAGAACCAATAGGAAAATGATGTGCGTCAGAAGGTGCAAGTGGAAGGAAAGAGATCAAGAGGAAGGCAGAAGAAGAGGTGGGGGGGGGGCAATGTGGTGCGATTGGTCCATGGTGGACCGAGGAGCAGAAAGAGAGATGGCCCAGGACAGGGCAGCATGGAGAAGGTTGTCAAGGACAACGGAACACCCCACATGAGTGGGACAAACGTGTGGAAGAAGAAGAAGAAAAATAAGTTAAGGGGAATCGTATTGACTGTGGTCGACAGCGGGATTGGGCTGGGCACATCACGGGCCGTGAGTTGTTGATGGGCACGATGGGAAGAACGCGCCCGGGAGAGAGAGAGAGAGGGGTCACATCCACCACGGAGACGAAGCTGTGTAAAAATCGGGAGCGCTATCTGCAGGACAAACGGGAGATGGCGGCGGCGGCTTGGAGAGGCTCCTTCATCCAACGGCGGATATATAATGGGTGAGACTCGCGCACCTGTGTGAGGGCGTAGGTGTAGGTGCCTATGAAGTCGAAGGTGCGGCCGTCGAACGTGACGTAGTGCGGGTCTCCCCAGGCGGTGCACTCCACTATAGCCACAACAATCGCAGCAGCAGAGGCAGCAACAACAACAACAGCAGCAGCAGCAAGATTAATACGAATGAAGCAACCACATTAACAACATCATCACCAACAACGAGCAATGCAAACCTTTTCCTGTTGTTCAATCTATTTGCACAAAGCTGGGGGTGGCAGTGGTGGCTTTGCTTATACACTTGGCCGCCTGTGATCCAGCACTGTAGAGGCAGCAGCAGCGAGGGTTGGTGGATCACCGCACAAATGTTCCCATGGGCATTGAGGTGGTGCCACGCCCTGACCTCCCAGGAGAGGGCAGTACATCAGAGTATGGGCTAATCTCCATCTGTTCCACACTCCCCGTGCGTGGGTGCAGAAGAGGAGCCGTACCCTTGCCCTGCCAGATAGAAGGCAGATATAGCAGAGTGTGGGCTAATCTCCACCGGCTCCAAACCCCCTTCTCATGCACTAATTCCCATCTGTTTGTCATATGTGCAGGGATATAGTGTTGCTCCCTTGTACAAGGCAACAGTGAGGGGATGGCGACTCGGTGTGTCTCTGCTGGATGGGCACAATGACAATTGTCTTTGGTGACAACGCAGGAACTCACGGATCTTGTAGTGGCACCCGTGCACCCCCTTGCTGTCCGTGCCACAGAAGTTGAAGGTGAGGTCGCAGGAGTTCGACTTGCACTGGATGTTGTTAGGAGATACGCATGTGCACTGCATGGCGCACCCGGGCCGCCAGAACGCCTCGTTCAGCTGTACAGGGGCGAGCAGGTGGAGGGGAGCAGAGAGGGTAGATAGTCTTGTCACATGCGGGGTAAAAATAGCGGTCCTACATACCACCATCCCTAAGGCTAACCCTACACCCAATGATAAACTGCTAAACCCTAATCCCGAGCACCCTAATCCCTCATCCTAAGTCGACATCCAAAATCATAATTATTAACCCGAACCCCAAAAAGTCTAACTGAAACAAGAACCCATGAACCATAATCCCTAATGCTCACCTCAAAACCCACACCATAAACCCCGATCACCTAACCCTCATTGCTAACCAATCAATCTAAACTATAACCCCTGAATCAGAGGTAGGGAACCTTGGGGGCCCGTGATCTCAATCACGTGGCCCATGACCACATGAGGCCGACCGCTTCAAAAACAGACCCACAAGCGGAATCCATCACCGGGGCGGACGAGTGCGGTTGGGAGTGTGAGCAGAGCGGCTGGAGCCACTCCCCTGGTAATGAGCCTCGAAGGTATGTCGTCTCTCTTGGTGGATAGTGCGAGTGAAGCGGCGGTGGTGGCAACCACTCACCTTGTAGTAGCGGCCGTCCGTGACCCAGTTGAGCCTCCCAGAGATGTGGTATCTAATGGCAGTGAGTGTGGGGGGAGTGTGGCAGTCCGGGGTGTGAGCGAAGTGGAGGCAGTGGCGACCACACACCTTGTAGTAGAGGCCATCCGTGTCCCGGCACCCACACTGGCCTGGCTGTACGCATTGGTCGCCGTCCCACAGCTGGGTGCTGTCGGCACACTCGCAGTCCTCCACGCAAGGGTCCGCGCACTGAGCCGGGGCCTTGGGGTCGTAGCACGTGGCCGGACACGCGGTGGCACACGAGCTGAACCGCGTGTCTGCGCCACAACTCGTCACTGCGAAAGAGACAAAGATCCCCCGCGTAGCCTTAACATTCTGTTGAGGGAAGTGCTGCGAGTGGTGCCGATGAAGGCCGGCCACGATGGCGCATGAGGAGGTGGGTGGCCAGCCCCATGGCTCGCCGCTCCGAAAGAGACAAAGACCTACCCCCATGGTGTAGGCCTTTTAACAAAGGTCTCCCACGTTCCCGAAGTGGATCATGAACAAAAGCCTGCATCGGTCACGCGGGAAGCAGCGCGTAATTAACATGACCAGTTTTATTTTTATTTTCACCTACGTGACTTTACCGAAAAAACCAAAGAGTATGGATCCTTGCAGTCACAAAAACTTCAAATCTAAAATGACTAGTTTTGCGTGCTCATTTCACTTTCATAACAACTGCGGCTGTGATTTCAAGAATTTCGTCAACATCCAGAGTAGTGGTGCTGGCTATCTTAGAGTAGCGGTGGTCGTGTCACTATGGTTCTCTGCGGTGAGTCACGAGGTTCTTAAGAACAAGCGGCACTGATATCGCTACTACTACTACGACGACTCCGCCCCACGAAAATAAAATGAACGTTCAACAGTTCGCACGTCCCGAGATTCAGCGGTGAACGGTGGGAAACGTTTCAGAATGGGAGAAGGGAGATAGACGAGTGTTGGGATTTAGACAGCAGTCGGGAAGTCCCTCCACCACCACTCGACAAAGTTACCGCAGCTGGTGCCGTTCTTCCACGGGTCGGCGAAGCTGAACCCGGCCGCGTTGCAGGCCGCCACGTATGCCTCCAACGACTGGCACAGCACCGACACGTCCAGACCCGACAGCACCATGTCGAAGACGCAGTCGGTGAAGTATGGCGCGGGGTCAACGGTCGCGAAGCACGCGGCAAGCGTGCCAGTCGCGTCTTGCAGCCGCCCGCAGTTCTGGGGGCTGGATGCGATCGCCGACTTGCCTGGGTGCAGGATAATGCCGGACGAGGCTCCCGTGTCACTGCGCCCACTGTGGGGGCACGGTTCGCGAAAGGAAGGAATTGCAATGTTGGCACATGGCGCTTGTTGAAATTCCACCGCAGCTCACAGTACGTACTACTGTATGTGTGTACTATGAGACCTCCTTTACCAGTGTCAAAATATAGTAGTAGGTTTTTTCCATTTAAACTGGTACGAAAACTGACACCTTTATACAAGGCATCATGTTTGCAATAACCACAACACAAGCAGTCAAAATGCAAACAAAAATAAACAACTCTGATAATGGTAATGATATGCACTGTCCTTGAAGTTGATTGGTCCACACCACGAGACAGCTTTTCTTAGAGCCTAGTCTCCATTGGTGTTGGACCAGATGACGCCAAAAGGCGTACAACTCAAAAACTACTACTTAGCAATAACAGCATTCCATCAAGCTCAGAAGACCTGGATAAAATTGCTTAAAACAATAGCCTCACCACTTTATTCTCTCCTGTCGCCAGCTGTGCCGAGACTGTAGGGTGGTGGGGTGGGAGGGGAGGATGATGATGGAATCGTTGACGACGGCGGAGGAGGAAGAGGCCGCGGTGGAAACGGGACGGCCCGTCTCTTGCCCCGTGTGCGGCCTGCATCTTACGAGCCCCCTGGCCCTGCAGCTCCACGCCAAGCAGCACGGCCCCACGCCCACGGCCACCCCGACCGCCACCCCCGCTCCAGCGAGGCCGCTGCTGAGCTGCGACCAGTGCGCCTACAGCACGGACAAGCGCAGCCGCCTCAACAGCCACCGGCGCATCCACACGGGCGAGAAGCCGTACGTGTGCGTCGCGTGCGGCAAGGCGTTCACCCAGTCGGGCAACCTGCACAACCACCAGAGGACGCACACGGGCGAGAAGCCATACAAGTGCGAGGTCTGCGGCAAGGCCTTCGCGGTCTCGGGGGCCCTCAACAACCACCAGAGGACGCACACGGGCGAGAAGCCGTACAAGTGCGTCGCGTGCGGAAAGGCGTTCACGCAGTCGGGCGCCCTGCACAGCCACCAGAGGACCCACACGGGCGAGAAGCCCTACAAGTGCGCGCTGTGTGGCAAGGCGTTCACCCAGTCGGGCGCCCTGCGCAGCCACCGAAGGGTCCACGTGGGCGAGAAGCCGCACCGGTGCAATGTCTGTGGCAAGGTGGTGACGCAGTCGGAGCACAAGCATTAGGGCCGCCCCGACCGACCCGCCAGGGGGATTTGTTTTGTTTTCCCCTGGCCGGTAGCGTCGTCGTCATCGTCGTCGTCGTGAAGGAGAGGCTGCCGGTTTTCGACGGACAGGGTGGGCGGTGGTTTCATAGGTGGGGGGGGGGGGGGGGGGAGTGGCAGCAGTGGAGCGAGTTGGAGGGGGAGGTTTGTTTGTTAGTTTGTTTGTTAGTTTGTTTCTACGCACGTGTGCGATGCACACACGTGCGTGTGAGCCTAGTTGTGTAATAGCGGTTCAGTCATCTCGGTCATCTCAGTCAGTCGACCCGTGGCACCTGCTGGGTCTGCCCCGTGACCTCCTGCCAACGGGCGTTCGACACTTCACGTGGCCTCAAGGTGCACATGGCCTGGCACAAGCGTCGTGGTGACGTCACCGCCACTTAGTGGCGAATGGCGGTTGTTGTGTTGTTGTAATAGCGGTTAGCGCGCTGCGCTATGAACCCGGCCAACCCGAGTTCAATTGCCGCCGCCGGTCCTGGGCCTCCTCCCCTAGGTCGACTGGGCCTCAAATGAGTACCTGGTGGGGTGTATAAACATCGCCACGAGGGAGACAAAGGCGGCTGGGCGTGGAGTTGGCCATCCACCCCCCCATGTGCCGTGCTGACCTTCAAAGGTGCTCGCTAACAGCAGTTTCCCCAACAGTCTGTTAAGGCTACACGGGGGATCTTTGTCTTTGTGGCTAGGAGATGTTAGCTCCCTCGCCTGGTACGCAGGAGGCCGTGGGTTCAATGCCAACCCTGACGATGCCTTTTGTATATCTGGAGTTTGCATGTTTTATCTCCCCGTGGCCACGTGGATTTCCTCCTGGTCCTCCAGGTTTTCCCCTTCACATTTAGGGAATCGACATAATGCTTTTCGAGAGTATTTGGCTGCCAATGTAAATTTTCTGAAAGAGAGAGCTACTGCCTTACACCTGGTTGTTGAAAAAAAATTGTTAAAAAAACTTTCATTGGAGATACAAAACAAGCCGGATTGGGGCCTCACGCGGGCAACAACGGCGGGAGGCGTCGTGCTAAACCGCTGTCAGGGCTACGAGTGAGGCCCCTCTACCCCAGCAAGTCACTCGTGGAGGCCTGCGGACTTCATTCCCGTTTCGTCAGCTAAGCCCGGTCGGTCCCGACCGCACCCCCCAACACCCCTCACCGCCCCGAACCGGGGGACGATTGCCGTGCGAGCGAGCGGGCGGGCGGGCGGTGGCATGATGGCAACCGTTCATTTCGCGAGCGCTTTCTTTCTGAAGTGCAGCAGCGACCAGAGAGACGCCAACACATTTTCTTGGTTCTTTCGGTAAAGTCACGTAGAAGGGAAATAAT